>CABFWB010005930.1:0-38683 GCA_902151455.1 Timema bartmani | reverse complement strand
CGCTAAATAACTGTTTATTTCTAATATGATTTTCCACTGAACTCAGTACGATTATTGAGACCATGTAATTAATTGAACTAATTGTTTTTTTCTTTGAATAAACCATTTATGGTATTATTATTTAAATCTTGAATTTCATGTCCTTTGTATAATCTATGTAGCTTACTAACCTCCCTCTACCTTTAAGTTATCGATGGTCCTAAGGAAAGGTTGGAGAGAGGGGTGTAACAAAATCAAATTGTTTTCTTAGTTCCAAGATTTTTCTATAAAACTTGATTTATATATGAATACAGTTCTGGATGCTCTAATAGTAATATATGTATACCAGTAAACCCTTGCGAAACTTTCGCATATTCAACCTTCCCTTTCCCCAAAAAATTGATTTAATCTTTTGTTAGGTTGTTGAAATTAAATACTCAGCGAAGTGTATAAACAAAATATCAAAGAGAGTTTATTAATGTGAACGTATTTACAATTTACAATACGTCTTTGTATACAATATTTGATGTCAGAATGTAATCATATTGAATTTTTTGTTTGTTATTTTCGGTAATTGATACAAAAATATTGTTAGATTTTTTTTCTTTTAACTTAAATTTTAAACAAACAATGTGTTTTAACGTAAACTGAGTATGATATGTCAGAAGTCGGTAAAAAGTCCTATCCACTGATACCTTATTTATCGCTGTAGACTTTGTATTAGTTGAGAAAAAGGGATGTTGACAACATAAATAATAGATAGGATGTTTAAAACAATATTACTATTATGTGTTCTAATACTATTGCTATTTTCAGTATAGCTATAGATGTATACCCTTAGGTCAGTATTATGTATCTGTGTTATTTAAAATATAGTTCGATCGTGGAGGGATGAGCCGTATGTGACAGTAAAAACGTTGCCAAAACTACTTTTTTTGTTCATACGCCAACCACCCGCCTAACGCGCTAGTTTCATGTTGAGCTAGACTGCTAAGGATGGGGAAATGTAGGTTCAAACCTCGATCGGGTGAATTGTGAGTGGTTTTTCCTAAATGGTTTTCCACTCTCCCTACATGCAAATGCTGATTGACTTTCTCTATATTCAACCTTTCCAATTTCTAACCCATTAGCGTGAATAGTACTTAAGCGTAAAACCCGAATGGGTAGTAAGACGTGGTACTAAATAATTTAATTAATTAACTGTTATTGAAGCTCTGTCGTGAGAATAGCGGCATTAGATAAGAAACGTTTTAGATTAAGAGAGAAATTTGTCGTTAAATTCCAAGACATCTTCGACAGATGTTCAAAAACTTTTGAGGTTACCGTGTGAAGAAAATTAAACTCTATGTTTCAACTGGAGCAATATTTGATTTATTTGGGCAAAAAAAGTTTTGATACAAAAACCGCAAAAATACTTACCATTTCACCTGTCCCCTTCTACCCCATCTTGACGTATCTATTTGAGAACAATGTTAGATTTATTTGGTCAGAAAAGGTGTTTTACTTTGAAATTTTAAAATTCTGCCCTTTAACTTTCACTCTCTTCCGTACAACCCTAAACTACTTAACCCAAGTTTGCATGATTAGCATGGTGGCTTTCAGGAGACAGTATTTATTTAAAAAAAGATTGTAAGCCAAACGAAGGTAAAGACGCGATGAAAATTGAACCGCACTCTCTGAGTCAAAATACTATACATAAACCGTAAGATTAGTATGGTCCGTTTTACATATATATATACATCCTTGTGCATATATACATATATACATATATCTACATGGATTATAAACAGGATATATCTATTGGTTAAGAATAAAGAAGGTAATTTTGAGGAAATTCTCCCTCATTAGTACAGAGAGAGAATGATAAAACAATATGATTAAACACATGTGGAAAACCAGTATCAGTGAGATTATAACTTTTATCCCAGTCACCGACAATAATAGTCTTCGGTAAGCTTAAAACCTCAAAAGGTGTAACCAACTTTCTAATTTTTAGATAATACATCTTATTATTTGTATGTCTTACTGGTACATGTACGAGAAATTCAAGAGATATCTACATATACATACGTTTTACTACTCCGTGTTATAGCCCGTTCAGGCTAACCCATTTAACCACGCTAAAAAAATACCCGCTTTCGTGGCCGCATGGTCTAAGGAATCACTCTCGCAATAAACTAGACTGCCTATGACGGGAATATCGTAGTTCAATCTCGGTCGGGTGTACTGAGGGTGGTTTTCCCTAAATGTTTCTACACACTCCTTCCACGCAAATGCAGGTACACTTCTTCTAAATTCATACTCCCTCATCCCTAAAACATTAGCGTAACTAGTACATAAGCGTATAACCTGAACGGATAATAGGACGCGTTGCTAAAAAAAACTACGCTAATTTAGTTGTGATGGTAGAATTTAGAGAAATTTACTCGGATTTGCGTTGAGCCAAAGTGGAAAAAATATATTTAGGGAAAATCACGCTCACTAAATCTGGTCGAGATACGATCCACTACCTTCAAAAATATACATTTCATGTGTATACCTTTTTTCTCACAGACATACCAAATTAGATGAGCCGCTGATTTTTAATCCACACAGACCCACTGATTGCTAGGTTGCTAGTTGCTAGGTTGATTAAATCATTTCCGTCTAGTTATACACTCTAGCATAAAAAATAGACCAAACTTCCTGTCAAGTTGTTTTGTAAGTTCTTGAGTTGAAACAAGTGGATATAGCACCACCGACAGCGAATTTCAATCAATGACTAGTGCAAAGTTTCATTATTTGTCACTATAGGTTTCTAACTTACTGGAGCAATCAAACGATTGGCTATGTCCCCCAAGGCGAACTTTCATTACAAATTGAAAAACGTAAAAATTAGATAATTAAACTATAGTTTTGTACAAATAATGAATCAAACCGTTATAGAAAAAAAACCTTTAGACTTATTGACCATCGAGAAGTGTTGCTGATGTGAAATAACATAAAAATAATCGTATTTAATTTACGAGTCAATATTAAATCAATATTATATATATTTAAAATATAGTAAAATTGTGGTAAATCTTATCTATAATCGAAAAATGATTTACACAAATCCAGCCTACATTAAATCACGTAACAGCAGAGTCTGGGTAAACTTCAGGCTCAGTTCCCAGGAAGACGTGATATTCGTTCATTACATGAGCTTGAACCTTTGATTGCACAGGAGGAAGTCACGAGCACAATTTGTGCAAAACGTATGGACGTGTTGTCACGTCCAGTCCTTCACCCCTTCTACACACAGACATTCCTAAAATATCTCAAATTGAGCCTCCTTTTTCCATCGTAAAGTTAGCGCGAAAAAAACCAGCCCAAATAAATCAAGATGAAAATGTTTCTAGCGATTCCCATCACCTTAGTTCATTCTGTGACGCCTCTGTCTGGTAGGCTTAGAGTCCCGGTTTTGATTCCAGGCAATACTGAAAATATTACCTATATTCTATTGGTGAAATTGGTCTTTCCGCTTTCACAAAGATGAATTAACAGCCGTCGTCTACGTGTTATGTATGTTCTTGAATTAATTATTTTTTAAGGATTCCCGAGTATGAGCTGTGACGCCACCAACCACCCTACGAAAAATCTATCTAGCTTGTCATAGTTGATTCAGTTTTAGGCATCAGCAACCACCCAAGACCACACTTAATGTCGTTGCCTACTTGGGAATTTCCAAGCTATTTTGCTAGGTGGGTTGCATCTTAACTTGACGCATCTAATCAGCTTGAGCACTATCACACTTAGACTCTAATGTAGGAAATAGAAAGGAAGGGAGGAAAATGGACAGCTTACCATGTAAGGCCTTTAGTTTAACTACTGATAACACTTACCCTCTTACTCTGACGAGTTTACACACTAACTATAATTTTTTCTCCTTGAAAACATTGACTTGCTTTTTAAATATACATATTTCTTGTTTCCTATTCTAGATATAGAGCATGCTTCCACATACTTTTTTTAATCCACATCCTAGCAGGAAGACTCCCACAAGACTGTTGTCTGTAGACAGTTTAAGAAAAACACGTTTATGAAAAAACTGTTAAAGATAAAAAAAATAATAGTTTTATGACATTGTAGGACTATTTTTAGGATTATTTAAGAATTTATATTTTTGTTTCAACGCTATATCTTTAAAACTTACTGAATAAAACGTAAATACATTAACATGGGAAATCCTATCTTGATCCTCCGTGACGTCACCGGTAGGCTACGTCCTTAACCGGCGGGACTTGTGATGTCCACATTGAGTAACAAACCCCTACCCTCCTCCTTCCCCCTACACCCTCTCCACTTCATATGTAACGGTCAGCGTTACGGAGGAATTCAGAAACTCAGCCTTAGGTATTGCCGAATATTTACCTTAAGTTGCCCAATGAGGACCTCGTGGAAGTGTCCTGACTAGCTATCTCCAGGTACACCTTACTGTGGATTCACATTTTCGCCGAAAAACAAGCGCAGAACAGAAACGAGGTCACATGGCAAGCTCTAAGCCTATCACAAGATTTCCGCCTCATCGGCACGAGCTGTTCTGTTAAAGATCAACTCATCTCTACTTGGTCCACTCTGCCCGAAATATTTGGCACAGGAGTGCCAATTAAATCTCAAACTCAACCATCTCAGATGAGTACGCATGCGCATTTGACAACTAATGCGCTATACAGCCAGAAGCAAGCAGACAGATTCGTTGGCTGTTGTGAGGGGATTTGAAATAACCGATTAATGGAATGTGTGTAACCATGTATCGGATTCTGCAACGACACAGTATTATAATTTTAAAAAAAATCCATCAGGAGAGTGATCTAAAAAATATATAGAGTATATCCACTAGAAAACAGAATTCGCTGATAATCGGCTGTTTACATTTGCGTTGCATCGCCTCGTGGGTCAACATACAGCGTGTGAATTTCTGCGCCACACAGGCAGATTCTGCTTTCGATTTTTGGTGAGCGTGTGAATCTAGCTCTACCAGTACCAGTCACAAAGATGGGTAGTCGGCGAGTTTACCGAATAGCAATCTTTCGAAAATCAGTTTTTTTAAATTCAATTATTCGAAGTTTAATTTTTCGAAAACCAATTTTTTGACATAGCAATTTTTCGAACTAATAGTTTTTCGAAAACATCTTTTTTATCGAAAATAAATTTTTCGAAATGCAGATTTTCGAAGACCAATTTTTCGATATAGAAATTCTTCGAACAAGAAGTTTTTCACAAACTTCTTTTTCTAAAATGAATTTACCTTAAATCTGTTTTAAAAATAAATGTTTCAAAAAGAAGGTTTTTGAAAATAAATTTTTCGAACGATAAGTTCGAAGTATAATAAAATTCTAACTTAGGTTAGGTAAGGTTAGGTTAGGTTAGGCTAGGTTAGGTTAGGTTAAGGGTAATCTACTATCTTTACTAATTTAATTAATGTACTATGGGTGAGGAAGGCAGAATTTAGAAGAAGTATACCCGCATTTGCGTTGTGGGAGAAACAACCCTAAGCACACCCAACCAGGACTCGAACTTGCCATTACATATTTATCAAAATTTGTAGCGACCGTTTATTCTTGACAATATTTCAGTTAATTGTTTCTTATTTTGAATGATAAGCTGGAAGAGATACTTTGGTTAGTACATATCCCCGAGAGGGGTATGCGACTGACGAAAATATGAGGGACACTGGTGTAGCACATGACTGTATAGTGTGGTGTGCGGTTGTTCAGATATAATGGTTTCCCACCCTTCTTTCACATAAATGCTACATTAATAATCCTTACCCCATTCATATAAATATTTTGATAGCCCGGACAAATAATGCAAAGACAGTACACACGCTAATAAAATGCATGACTGCCTACATTTCGAGGATCCAATCAGTTGGTCAAACCAAATGCTCTCAAATATAGGAAACTAGTAATTTAGTTAACTTGACTACGGCATGAACTAAACACCTCATAAGCACATGCATGAAAGCTAATGATTATTGCAATTAATGAATCAGAAAATGCATTGAATACTGCGATAAAGAGTGGGACTAGGGCCAGCAATAGAGCTGTGATTGGGCAAAGAAGTGTGAAATAACCCCGCACAACATTTTACAACCATCTATCTATCGATAATTATTTTCAGATAAAGAGTAAAAGGGAATAAGTCTGAATTATTTCGTAAATGCTTTAAAGTTATTCATAAATTACGATTTATAATATAGGGATTTCTATATATATAAACGAATTATCTATTTGGTGTGTATTTTATAAACCTATGTATGGTTAAGATAACTCAAATGGTTATAAAGTCATAATTATATTTATAAAGGTTCATGAAAGAAAATTAATTGTGTTTGAGTCCATCCTACTAACAAGATTATAATATTAAATGTTGATTCTCTTTTAATTTTGTAAGTTTGCTTGTAGTAAATTGATAATTATTTTACTTTGTATGAAATGAGAAGATTAAATACAGAAGTAAAGCTCTACATTATATTGAAAAATGTCTACATAGTTACTAGACATCTTATTTAATTATTTTACTTTCCCACCCTCTTTAACAAAGTTTTCTTTAATCTGCTTTTCATCAAACTTTTTCCTTAACTTTAATGTAATTATTATTATTATTATTATTGTTATTATTATTATTATTATTATTATTTCTTCTTTTCACAATATTTTTCCACATTTTCATTTATTGCATGTTCTTTCTTCCCTATTTATTATTTAGATAATGGAGCACCTTAAATAATAGTATAAAAAGAGGGGTATAAATGAAGGGGCCAATTTTAGAGGTAGCTGTACATGATGCTATAAGATGATATACATTTTAGTTAAAGGAGAGTAAAATATAGTTATACCTGTAGATGTATCTGAGTAGAACTAGGTCTACAAAGGATGTAAGTTCATCTCAAAATAAATTATTACATAATTGGGAGCTACTATTTTTTTAAACAAAATATTTAGCAAATTCTACCTAGGCCCATTTAGAATTTAAGCTCACGAAGTCGACAAACATATTCTATGTATCTCTCTTGGCTCAGATTCCTTAGATCCTTGAGGGTATTCAAGATTTAAGGGCTCAAAAGCCCTTTACTATATTCTTTTTCCAATGTTTTGATCTATTTTTTGGGGTTTTTATGTTGCCAATTGAGATTTAGCACAAATTATTTATAAGACAAACATAATAACTATACACTATACTATTATTTTATTACTTAAGTGAATGTGAGCTCAAATTATAGCCAATAAATTATCATTTATTTAAGATGTATAGGTTTTACAACAACTTACAAATTAGTGTAAGAAAGCCTGCTTCTGTGGCCAAATGGTCTAAGCTAATTCGTAACACTCGCAATAGACTAGACTGTCATGACTGGGAGATCGGAGTTCAAATCTCAGTCAAGTGTATCAAGGGTGGCTTTTTCTAAATGTTTTTGTACTCTCCCCTTGCTTAAATATGCGTACACTTCCTCTAATTCAACCTTCCTCGTCGAAGTCTGGGATTTAAATTCGATATTCGGGAAGATTCGGCTTTTAAATTAGTATTAGATAAAATAGTATCTGACCTATCTCTAACTAAAATTAAATTTAAAATATCTGTGTGTTTAATATTATGTAAAATCAACGTCAATCGATTATCTTCTATAATCGCTGAAGGGAAATATTTATTTAGGATTATGTAAGGTTTTTACACACACACACACACACATATATATATATATATATATATATATATATATATATTAGGCTCAAAGACCGAAATAAACGACCATAACGCGTTATGGTAATAGAGAAACAGTCACAAAGAGAAATATCGCGTTCTGTTCGCTTTTAAAGAGCCACACCACATTCTGCCATTATGAAAAAGGCCACAAAGCGAATTTCGTGCTTTGGCTTTTAAATAAAATGACCACAACGCGTTTTGGCATTATGAAAATACCTCAACGCGTCATGGTCGTTTCCTTTTACGGCCACGATGGGATGTCTGAAGCTGGAAGTACATGTATGGTAAATAAGGCCTTAACTAGTGCGTTTGCTAGTACGTTTGCTTTCCTTTGACGTCATCCATCCCTCAGTTGACCTTGGACATGCGCAATAGTACAATATTTGTAATCTTACGAGGGGCTCGTGTTGTCTCTCGTCATTAGTGAGTGATGAAGATGGAAGTCGGTAGTGTTTACAGCCATGTCTGTTAATAATGCCAAGAATATTTTTAGTAAAAAAGTAAATGAGTTGAATGAGACAAGCAATAATAAGAGCCTGTTCCTTGATAATGAGCATTAGGACAAAATTTCATATGATCCCTGAATTCGAAACATTTCCAGCGTCTTAAAACATACGATGTCATGAAGATCGGTGATACGGAGAAACTTGTTGAATGTGGTTCTGGAGAAAATGGTGAAGGAAGTTCAGATATTGTGAAAGAATAACAAATCCCTGAATTCGAAACATTTCCAGCGTCTTAAAACATACGATGTCGTGAAGATCGGTGATACGGAGAAACTTGTTGAATGTGGTTCTGGAGAAAGTGGTGATTCAAACTTTCGTTATTACTGCAAGACGGATGAGCTGTTTGATGTTTTGGAAACAGCACTGTGGCCGGCTAAATGCCAACAGGGTAGAAAAGAGGAGGATTAAAATCAAACCAATGCTCGTTTAGAAGAAACAATAAACAAAATTTACTGTTCGATTTTTGGGAAGGAGTCTTCAGGCGTTCACATATGTTCAGTGTGTGACCAGTTTGTTCATGATATTTGTGGAAGATACAGTGAAGACAATGAGGGTTTTGGACAGAAAGTCACTTTAAACCTCTTTGTAAGGAAGAATCAAATTAACATTGAGCAAGAAGGTGCAAAATCTGGTCAGTAGCAACAAGCTCAAAAATGGTTTCTCTCTCTAACTCAAGATTTCCAACAATTGCTATTGGAACAAATGTTATGGCAAATGTTATGCCTTACGTTGATCGAGGATGTCGGCCCCCCTCAAATGTCCTGACAGTTGTCACTGATTTCAACTCCCCTAGGACTTATCAGTCTGGCACCAAGGAAAGCCCTACTTAAGTGGCTCTATGCTTGCAATGAGTTCACAGCTGCAGACAACAACTTAATCGATGCACATGATTGTACACTATCTCTTCGGTCAGCCTCAACGATAACATCTGGAAGTAAGCAGGAATTTGTAAGCTGTAATGGAAAGAGATATTGATCGATAAATAGTGCAAATGTCGTTCGAAAAATATCGTGTGTTTCTAAGTGTCATTCTAAAAGCTCTTGCTAAAATAAAGGAGCTTTTCTATTGTTCTTATTTAAATATATGTTACATGAATTGTTGATTGTTAAATTAGCTTTTCTGAAAATTGTCTAAAATTTATAACTGTCATTCTAAAAATATCAAGTGTAGTTATAAGTGTCATTCTAACAGCCCCTAAAAAAATAAACCAGCTTTCTGTCATTCTTAATTAAGTATATGTTATGTATATTTTTGAAAAATAAATTAGTAGGCTTATCTAGATTGGATTTTATGTCACCAAAATTGGCTAAAATTGGTCTTGACATTGTGTCGTGGCCGTAAAAGGAAACGACCACGATGCTTTGTGGTATTTTCTTAGTGCCAGAACGCGTTGTGGTCATTTTATTTAACAGTCATGACACGAAATTTGCTTTACGGTCTTTTTTGGAATGCCAGAACGCGTTGTAGTTTTTTTAAAAGCGACCAGAACGCGAAATTTTACGTTGCGCCTATTTCTCTATTACCGCGTTTTGGGCGTTTATTTCGCTCACTGAGCGTTTTCAGCCTTTCAGCTTAACATTTACCCTAATTTATTTTGTTCCACCCATTCGGCTTGTTCACATTTAATTAAACTAATGGGTTAAGGATGATTAGGGTATAATTTTACAGGACTTGTACACACATTTGCGAGGGGAAAGAGTGGGAAACCAATCAGGCAAAATCACCATTATTATACTCATCTGGGATGGATTGGGACCCCAAGCTCCCCATCAAGGGAAAACGAGACATATGAGCTCAACGTTTATTCCGCCTGCCCAATTACAGAGGCTATATTAAGCTTAATGTTTTGAAAAGTAGATTATCCTACTCCTGCACTTAGTAGTGATATTCTACCCACTAGATAATTTCACAATATGTGAGTTTCAGTTCCATCTGTTTGAAGGTATCTAAATTTGATCATAAATATTAATTGCCACCCCAAAGTAGAACGACATCACTACCAATGAACGCCAACCTTATTTACAACCAAAGCAGATTAAGTTTATATGGGAAAAGGTTGTTTGGGTACATATAAATACACAAGAGCTTCTCTAAATTTTATAGTAAAATGATAACTTCGCCCCTACCCCCATACAAACACACTCAAAATAGTGTGTCACTAAATATCAGGGGCATATATGATGACTAAAATTGACTGTATCTTTAAAATCAAGAGAAAGAATGTTGTGAGCTTTTAAATGTACAAGGGACAAGTTCGTGATGCTAAGCACATATTATCATTACTAGCTCTGGATTTTGCGTTTTAAGTGTTGGTTGAGTTTTTCTGGTTTGAGGTGGTTTTTACATGATATCTTAACAGCCGTGTGCTTAAAAAGTTACCATTAATAGCCCACTACCCCTCCCAAACATATTTATACACACGTAAATAAGTCCAAATGTAAATTAAGTTGATATCTTAAAAGTCGTGTGCTTAAAAAGTTACCATTAATAGCCCACTACCCCTCCCAAACATATTTATACACACGTAAATAAGTCCAAAGGTAAATTAAGATTTTTAAAAATTATGCAAGGCCTCTATTTGGAATTAAATATTACTAATATATTTAGAAATATAGCATCCTCAATAGCGTGGATTTTTTTTAATGTATTGAAAAACTACCTCTCTTTGAGATTGAAACTCCGACGGTGAGTAAGTGCAATTCACTTAGACTAATTCATATTTATCAGCTTACAATTTCAGATAGTGTTTGCAACACAATCTTGAACAAACCGAGTTATACACAGATCATCTATAGCAGTCTATAATATGCTATTGACTATACCCAACTTATTCATAGAAGTCTGTTTTAACTTAAAAACGGTAGAGTAGACCAATGTTAAATAATTTATTTTAAGTATAAGTTTAAAATACAGCTTTTCACTAAATACTTATACAATAAATGAATATTTGACAGTGAGTTGCCATGGGTATGGAAATAATTCCATAAATTATAATTTCATAGATTCTAGCAAATATAAAATTGTAGATAAGAAGGGATTTTATTGAAAAAAGTTATATTCACTATTTGTAGTACAACTATTGTTGAATCTAATTGAACATTAAGTCTAAAATAATATAATGACGCTAAGAGCTCTGGTTCAATTTCCAAAAATGGCAAAAAAAAAATCATTGGTGAAATGTGAGCTTCCCTCTTCACAGAGATGAAACGGCTCGGGGTTGGGTATTGTGTTTTTTCTAGAATTAAATTATTAATAAGTCATGCTATGATATAGTCAGATGTTTCAAAAATACAAGTTAAATAACTCAAACAAATCATTAAATAAATAATAATTTATTGAGTTTCCTATAAGAAAATATCTCAAAATATCTTTATTTAACTCAACTGAGACCTTGACGTATTACAGAGCTAAGGCATCCGGATGTCCGGAATATTTTTAATAGAAAAACAATTCTGGGAGGATATGAATTTAATCGAGTGGAAGTATTCGATTTCGGAATTCCATTATATTCAACCAAATATAATATTGCAACGTTTCAAAAGTAGTTACCGATTTTGTGAACAAGTTCTTATGTATTCCAATATTTTTCTACCAAATCTCTACTAGAGTGAGGGACAGATAACTTTATTATATCAACTGCTAACCACTCTATAAATAGCCGGGCTGAGTGTATTTAGTGTAGGCTCACCACAATCTGGTTTTGTATTCAATTTTCAGAAGAAAGATTATGAAGTCAGTCTTTACCATCCTCTTTCATTTAGGTTAGGCTATATATTGTGTTAAACGTATACATTTACAATCAGGTAAACTAACTATAAAACCCGCACTCGTGGTGTTAGTCTTGGATTATTTGGTTTGCACTGTGGGAGAGGAACTTAGGGTTCAAATACGGCCGGGTTAACTGGGTGTTTTATCCAATATGGCTCCACGTGAATTCAGGCACACTTCAATCTCTAAATTTCTTCTCCCCGATTAAGTTATGTAAACATGAGGGTACCCCGCACATGAATTGTAAATAAGAACTAAAGAGTGGAGTACTGTTGAAACTATTGTAATATATTTCATATACCTGTAAAGTTATGTCAACAGTTTTATCATTCACTTATTCAAGGCGTATTACACAGTAGGCTATCAATTATTTAAATTTGTTCTAGATGTCTCGATGCGAGTTGAATTTTCTTTATACTCCTTTCATGCCAGCAAACCAATGATATAAATTACAGTAAAAAAAAGCAATAATATAATCAGACCAGTATTTAGGCATCCTGAAGACCTGGACCAAAAAAACCCTGTTGCTTTTTCTTTTTATTTATATTACCTAAATATAATACAGGGTCTCTCTCTCTCTCCCTTTTAGTGTGGGCGTATGTTAGTGTTTAAAGTTAAGATGGGAGTAAAAAGACATAACTTCGTGTTTTGTCCTTTAAATTGAAAAAAGATACCTGGACTCACGAATCGAACCCAGAACCTTTGGCTTAGTATGCCTATCTAACAACTGAGCTATCCAGGAATCGTCTCATTCCCGGAGTTATTCTTCAACCATGGTTTAAGTCAGAGTCTGTGATAGACGTACAGAAATCGTCAGCTACAAATGTGTGAACAATTAAGATCACGAGCTATCACATAACGCAGCCATCTTTGACTCGGAAGAGCTTTATGTTACCCAATGTACAATGACAGATGTACGAATGCGCATATAATGTTGGATTTAATAGCAAAGCTATTATATTTGATAAATACGATTTTAGCCTCATCTATATATATCATGTTCTTTAAATTCAAAAATTACACCTGGACACGGGAATCGAGCCTTGGACCTTTGGCTTACTATGCCAATGCTCTAATCACTGAGCTATTCAAAAAATGTAAATTAACACAAATAGCTTATATTATATTTAAAAGTTTCCTCTACAATGAGGAGCCAGAACACTACTAGTTCAGGTCACAGGGGGCTTCCCACTTGCTCTGATATTGGCAAACATATTTATCACGTCTTTATTGTCCAGATTTATTGTTAGGCTGGACTCAATAGAAAGGACAACAAGGTGACCTAGGCAATCTTTTGTTTGTGATGTTCTTAAATATTTCTTTATGCTCCTAAGAAAAGAAAATGATCTTTCTGCTGAGCAGTTGGAAGCTGGAATAGTTAAGTAAATTTGCAGAGCTATGTTCAAGTTGGGGTATACATTCTCTAGAGTTTTGGCTTGTAGCATCTTGCAGAACTGTGGAAGAAAGTGTGGGACATTATCACTTCCTTGATCAGAAAGGGAACTCTTGAAGTGAAGACACTCAAATATAAACTATCACTCATCATTGTCCGAATTGTAGACTGGATAAAGTTTACAAAATTCCTCTTGGACTTAGATGGGCTAAGCTGATTCAGGTTTGACAAAAACTTAAATGGATCACTGAAGTCTTGGTAGGAAAAAACCTCTTGTTTAATGTCAAGGTTAACTTATCCAAAATCGTTAGAAAGCAGATCTTTAGAGGATCATACTCTGATTCGTCAATTTTTTTCTCACAGTCTGGATCAGATTCATCAAAAAATGTTCCTCACGTTTCATGATATTTACCCTCCTGAATTTCCCTTTGCACATTTTAGTTAAGTTACAAAAAGATTCAAGTTTTTTCTTCGTGTTCTTGAAAACTTCATACCCATTTTAATTTCTTCCTAGATCCCAAGTAAAGAAGTGTACAAGTTGACAAAAGTGGCCAAATACATGTATGCTGAAAGCAACTGTTTACTTATAGCATTGAATCATTGAATAATGAACTACCAAACTACAGTCAAATATGTATCAAGACCACAACGTCTCTTCATTATGCCTCTAGCTTCACATTTGACCAAATACTTTTCAGTTTCGTTCTCAGTGATTGACAGGAGTGTTATGATGATTGCCTTACAACCCTTGTTCAAATTTCTACAAGCTTCTTCTCTCACAAACCATCGTGTTACGGAGAAAAACTTGACATTTAAATTATATTTACTGAAAAATGTGTCTTAATGATTCCAATAGATTAAAAGCAGTGGAATATTTAAAGATTTCCTGTGAAGTGTTAACATTAAAAGTTGCTTGGATACAAGATATTGCTGAGCTGGAACTCACAAAATTTAGAGTTTGGGCTGAGCAAGGAATATAGTAGGCATGAGTATTGACAATTTTAATTATAACCTGTAAGCCTGAATAAATACCCGACATATTTGGTATATTATCGTATCTCTGTTTTCTACCTTTACCAATATCCACTCCATGAAGGGTCCCCAGAAAATAAACAACTGCCTCTCTCAGGTCCTGGTTACCGTGTCCTGGATTTGTTACAAATTCAACAATACACTATTCAGCCAGGCCCTCTTTGTTAACATAATGCAGGAGACAGCTTATACTGCGATTTAAACTGCTTTAGGATCCACGTGGTGGGTAGGCTTGGTTACACAGTTGCCACATAGCTGGAGTTTTCGCGTTACTACTATGCAAGCATACGCAGTGACTGTCAATAAATCTGGCTGCGTGCAGCGGTTGCTATGACGCCTACCCTTCACTGATTGGTCGAGCATGTGCCGGTCCTCCAATCCCCATTCAAGCTGTTATGACCTCAATCCTAAAGCAGTTTAAAACGCATTATAACTGCTCAATGTGATTAATATAAGAGCTTGAGTCAACTATGATAGAGTAATATCTAACTGTAACAACTTGTGCGACTATTTCTTCAACAAATTTCTTACCCATCATCTTGATAATTTCCTCTTGGGTATCAATCGATGGGTATGACGTTTTTACCTTACAAGTTCCATAATGTGAGATGACACTGAATAGAAATGGGTCAAATTCGGCATTAGATACATGCACATTAAAACGTTCCCATTATGTATCCTTCCAAATACTTCATCGTCACCGTAGGAAGGCAGTCCTCGAGAATAAAACATATTTAAAACAGCAACAACCTTTTTAGAACATTGCGACAGTCTTGTACTTGATTTTCAAGCTGTGTGACTAGCATCCTATCTATCTTGGTCAAAGCACTACTACTACTACTTCTATTTTTAAAAGTAAGAACACAGACGCGATACCTTGGCTGTTTTCATGAGCTGCAATCAGCTGTAGGATCTTCCAGTGTGATAATAAACGAAGTCCTTCCAAGATTTGACATAACCACATGTAGAGTGCATGGTGCACAAAATAATGAGCTCTGGCTCTCAGAATACACTAAATAATCTCTATTAATAATATCATTATTTGCCAGCTTTTTCTAAATCAATGTGCTTGTATAGCGTCTCATGGTACCCTCAAATGAATGTCATATTGATTTTGAAATGTCACTTTCCTAATTTTGTTTGCTTCTACTCATGGCAAAGTAATCTCGAGTTTTATCATTTTGTCCCAATGAAACGGATTAGCACTGGGTGTGAACACTTCTTTTTCTTCTTCTTCTTTTTAAACAATGTTTGGAGTTGTGTCCGTATTTTTATTTGGGGGAAGAGTTTTCTCTTGATAGTCTGATTTATTAGAAGCAGATTTCATAAACTTTCTAGGTGTTAAACTTTTTTCAGTACTTCTTTTTTTTTTGCGTTGGCCAAAGAATGATTCTGAGCTCCATCAATTATCTTTCTTCCATCCATGTTTTTCTCTACTTAAAGTAGGCTGTCGAAATGCAAACATAACCTATCAGGTCATTTAATCAATCCAACATAAACAACCACCATTCGCACTGTGAAACAAACATTTAGTTTTCTGATAATTTTATAAGACCAAAATAACACCCTTTTAAAAAGTATTGTCTTTGTAAGGAATAATAATAACAAAACTCAAATAAAAAACATTTGACGAGAACACAATAACTTTGAATATACTATTCAAACACCCAAATGATATTAAAGGATAGGATCTAACTTTAAATTTATGCAAGCCACCTAATTTTGCCAACATAAAGAAAGTACGACGTCAAACTCTATTAACAAGCGTTCCCTGATCAATCGATCTAACCAGCTGACCGAACGAATCTGCCCTTTGATCTGTGAACGAATGAACGATATGGAAAACTCGGCATCTTTCGGCTCCAACGAACAATAGACCGGGAGAACTAGACATCCTTCGCTCCACACACGGTATTATCTCCAAGCGCTCCAATAATTTGATCAGCGTTGCTACGCAAGTTTTTTTCTCCCATGCTGTGATGAAATTCTCCGCGCGGGTGGGAGATCTGACGCTATTTCATCAATTTAACTCTCTCTTTTGTTTAATACAGTTTACCACCTCCTGAAACCTGCTGCCCTGGGCAGGTGCTCAATTAAATACGGCCCTGAATATAGCTATGTTATCCAATGTAGAATGTAGACAGTTATCACGTACATAATTAGAGAAAATATATTGAGTAAGAGATGATAAAACTTTGTAAAGCAGTATTAAATGATTTAACTTTCGCGCTCAATCAAGTCTCAAACGTTGCAGACTAATAAATTACATACCAATGTATGAATGTCTATGTGTTGTGTATATACATTTATACTGTTACTTTCTAAACATCTGTTGTACATGCATATGTAGTAGCTATTTTTCTTAAAATATGTAGTAACATTTAACTACTTGTTGGGTGAACTCAATGTGCAGTTATTGGAGTTTTGATACGGCGGAAAGTAGCTAAACAAGTTTTTATTTGAAAATAAATAATTTTCTTTGGAACCAAAATAGGTTAAGAATCAGTAACTACTTATTCACTTATCAACTTCATCTTTAGAGCATTTCCAAAACCACTGGGATAATATACTTTACAATATTTAAATACATTATACTTAGTCCAATATTTTTTTTTAATTCTACCCAATAATGCCTTGCAAAACAAGCAGGATTTCACACATAGATGGAAAATTACGTCATATAATATCTATATTGAAATTATCTCTACTTCCTATAAAACAAAGTGTATGTCTGTAGAGTTGTCTGTCTGTAAGATTGTCTGTATGGTTTTCTGTTTGTATGGTTGTCTGTCTGTATGGTTGTCTGTCTGTATGGTTATCTCTCTGTTACCTAAGATCTCTAGAACGGCTTTACTGAATGCAATTAAGTACTTATTATGTATGATATTTATCCAGGTGGATTTTAGCATATCTAACATCAGGCTATTCAGGGGCATCGTGCTGGACTTTTGGGGGTATCGCTCCTCGCCCCCCTCCCCCTAATGTTGGGAAAAATCTTTAAAGTTGGAAAGTTTGTAAAGAGTTAAACTCTTGAGTTGGGAAATTCTTGAATTACTCCTTACCACTGTATTTTTGATCACCGTAGACTTCTACAAACAAAATTTAAATTTTACAACTGTCGATCCCTAGTCTTCTAAAGTTCCCAACTTCACATCCCATCAAACATTAAAAGGAGATATCTTCTGTAGTATATTGAATTGAACACTTAAAGTCTGTTCACCGTAGGAATTGTTTTCTGAAAGGCCTTTTTCCCTACCAGAAAGCTATTATATAGTAGGATATTGGTAGGAAAAAAGACCTTTCAGAGAGTAATTCCTACCGTGAATGGAGTATAGTTGTGGCTTGTAATGCCTTTGTCACTGTCTACTAGCTTTAAAGCTATTACTACTAGCCACTGGACACTAATAAGCTTAAGAGCTTTTACTAGAGGAAATGTCTTGGTGTTCTTGGAAGCAATGATGCTGAATGTCAAAACGAATAACACAACTTGAAAAATTCTTCATTAATAAATAGCTTTACAAATCCAGTTGCGTAAAACCTCTATTCAAAGCCCAATGAGCGCCTCAGATCTCCGAATGTTCTCAACATTGACCTTGTCACCTGGTCACCTGAGAATTTTTCTCATTTCAGAATGCCCAACTGGGAAATTTACTGAATATAATATTACCGATTAGAAGATTTTGGTTTTCTGTCTCAATTTATCAGCAAGGAAAAATATCTACATCAAATCTAAGAAGAAATTATAGGAGATATTTTAACTTGAAATCCAGATGCTGATAACAATAAATCCAAAGATAAATACTAGAACTTAAATAATGATAATAACAGCCGTGACTATTCAAATTTGTATGTTACGTCATGTTTAATCTGTCAAAAATTTAGCGTGTTTTTACTCACTGAAACAATAATAACTGTTTAACCAATATTTTCTAAAAATGAAGGTTTTTAGGTATATGTTTCTTCATTGCCACAGTATTAATGTAGGTAGGTTGAGTATTTATATTTAGTGGTACATTTGTACTATCTTATTATTAATTCTTGGTTTAGTACAGAAGGTTGTTCATAGTGACACATATTTTACTATATTTATTTAGCACCGCGTCTTACTACCCGTTCTGGTTATACGCTTAAGTACTAATTACTTTAATGGATTAGGAATGGGTAGGGTTAAATTTAGAGGAAGTGAACCCGCATTTGCGTGGAGGGAGAGTAGAAAACCATTTAGGAAAAACCAGCCCCAGTTCACCCGACCGAGATTCGAACCTCGATCTCCCCGTCCTCGGCGGTTGAGCTCAACACGACTAGCGCGTTAGCCAACTACGCCACCGAGGCGGGTATTTTACTATAATGTTATTAATTGGTAAGTACAGTAGGTAAGTTTCAGCTATACATTATTAAGTTAATTATTGTTACTTGGTTTAATATAGTACATAAATAGGTTTAGTTTCATACTTTTTACTTAAACTTGTTTTAATTTTGATATAGACTATTTTAGAGAGACAAAATTGACCGGCCACTTCTATTACAAACCTTAAATATAGACGAGCCTCTATTGAACACAGAACAACTTAACGTATACATCAAGGTTTTATCTAGTGTTCAATATCTAGAAGGTAGAGTGCTATTAGAGGCATCCAAAGGTACATAAAGGATTTATAATTAATTTATTGTTGGCTATTTTCAAGTCTGAGGGACGTATTACCCTTGCAGAGGCGTCGCCAGGCTTAGCTACTACTTTGTTATAAAGGGGTAGGAGAGCACATGTGAAACTTAAAAAACCGTAAAATATTGATAATCAAATCCCCGTGTGTAATATATATATATGACAAATATAGGACAGCTGAGACTGCGGACAATTGCGATCATTTAATGGTGAAGGTCATTTAAATAATTACAAGTTGGACAACTGAGACCAAGTTGACTGTTCTACTAATTTTCTGGTTTATTTTGTGGCTGTCTCGGCAACTTCACTGATGACTACCTCCATCTCTGAACATCTTATTATCTGTGGTGGTGAAACTTGGTGCGTTTAGGTAGTATTTCAGCTTCTACGTGGCACCTTCAAAAGCTAACTTTTTGTAAAAAAATTTAAAATAATATATAGGAATTTATATATTATTTACCCTCCTCTTCCCCCCAAAAAAAGGAGTCCCACAGGCAACACCCTCGTTTGGAAGTATTATCTTCAGTAATTCTTTAAAAACTCTTTAAATATTGGGATTTTTTTTTAATCTCAATTAATTAAAAGAAAAGAAAAACTTAATAATAATCCAGTTATTACTGTAACTAATTAAAATTGTTATATAAATGAATGATAAACTTTAAATAAACTTTAAAAATATCAAATTGTAAAAATAAGACAGACGTTGGAGCAGCGGTCACCTATCCTGGATTTGACCACGGCCGTTGTTGCTACACCTCTCCTATACTTGATGACCATCTCTCTTACTGTTGCTAACGGAAGAGAAGAAAAAGTGGTGATCGAACTGTCCCTCAGGCCTTGTACTCTAAACTTTATTGGTTGCAACTGTCCGGATACCTCTCTGACATTGTTAAACTTTCTCTGTCGACCAACATGTGTACCTGACAGTGAGGAGACACTAACCTAAAACTTGTTGCCTGTATATTACTGAAACTTGGCAATATAGTCCTCGCAGAGCACGAAATAAAGGTGTATTTGGTAGCCCCCAGATATGTGTCATGGTCAAGAATATTCCAAAATGAGTCCAGTTTATTCATACCAATATATATCTTTACAAAATAAGACTCTTTAGTGATTCCAGTAGTTTATTGTAGAGTTTGTTTGGAAAAGGTTCTGTCAGGGCCTAAACCTAACCGTTTATCAGTCCAGTTTTGTTTTGTTCTTTTAGCACTGCTTCTTACTACCCGTTTGGGTTGTACGGTTATTCATTAACTACGCTACAGTCTTTAGGGACAAGGATATTATAATAAAAGAAGTGTACACGCATTTGTGTGGAGGGAGAGTGGAAAAACATTTAGGGAAAACCACCCTCAGTACACCCGACCGAGATTCGAACCTCAATCTCCCCGTATTCAACAGTCTAGCCTACTACAATAGTAGAGCGTTAGACCACGCGCCAACCGAAGCGGATATAAGTCCAGTTGACTTACACCCGCGTCAGAAATTTGTATAGTCACAATAGGCTCAACCCTTTTAGATACATTAATTAAGCTAATCGTTTGAAATGATGAATTATTCGCCTAAATCACTGCTTGTCTTACATTTATGTGTTATAATTACACATGGTTTATTAATTATTTATTTGATAATATATTTAATTACATATGGCCAATAACATTTTAATTTCTATTTAATATTTATAATAATATATTGTGTGAACGGAAACTTCGGGAGCTTAGCTACGAGGCTAACATATTATTATATTTACAAAAGAGCATTTCTTATTAGAAACAAATTCTGTTTCTTTGTTTGGTAAGGCTGGGCGCACACACGCAGAAAGAAAAAAATCAAAAGCATAACTTTTTGCTTTAATCGGTTTTGTATTGACCCAAAACATGTTTTCACTGAAAACCTTTTGCTGCAAACCAAAAAAGCACATCAAAACAAAGCATTGGAGGGAATGGAGACTGCAGTGTTCCAGTAGCAGTACAATGTCTTAAAAGGACGTTGATATGGTTATGTGGAAGTGGTTGTTGGACTTTGAACAACATCCTAAGATAAATTGTTGGATGCACCCATACCAAAGTATATCCAATACATCTCTTTTGCTGTGTAATCATACAAAGTGGTTCTAGCTTGCATTAACACTATCAGCTTATCAGCGTTTAACTCCATGATCGATTTCAATACTGGGCGTGCAAGCAGTGTGACCGAGATTGTTGGGATGGTTGGCAAATGCGCAGACAGAAATGTTTGTGTTTCTGTTACACACATCACTACTTGCGTTTTTTATGCTAATTGATGATTTTGCTCTTTGAGTTATGCCAAAACAATTTTCTTTAAAGTGCTTTTGATTTTGAATAACCGGTGTGTGGTAGTCCCGTTTGAATACATTGAATTAATGGTTTTGAGGCATAATAAATCAAAATCGCTTTCGATTTGTTTTTCTGTGCTTCCAACCTAAGTGATTAGATAAAAACTGGTCGGGAATAAAAATATGATAGCAAGAAGTTTTGAAGCAACACAAGTTAAATTTTTCTGAGTAGATTATTGTTCCCTCACTAAGTTTTACATCTGGATAAATATATCTTTTGTACTAATTAACTAGCTGCAAGCACTAATTAAATACTCCCCGAAGTTGAGTGGAGAAAACTATATATTATAAAAATGCGTTGCTATTTTTTTTTAAATATTATTCAAATGTATTCTTGACTTAGCACTGTAGTCATTTTAATATACACAACTTAAATAATTGATTATTTATAGTCCTATAGTATAAATATTATAATGATATTATTTTATATTTATTTGATTCGCTGTCATTTGATACAGTTTATAAAATTGATAAAACAATAAAAAAAATATTCTATTAAAATAATATTTATTTTGATGGTTAAAAAATGGGCTTCGATTGGACTGTCAGTGTAAGCAGATGTGGTTTTGTTGAAAAATACTATAATTTTAACTATTAGCTTCTGTGGTCGGGTCTAATACGTCACCCTGAAAGTGTACTGGACTACCAAAGACGGGAAGATCATGGGTTTAATCCCAGATGTGGATGCATCCTGACGCTGTCCTCCCCTCCTATTCCTCCGCCTAACCCTAAAGTGTAATGAGACACAGTGAGAAATAAAGTTGAGCCTACTGTAAAGTTATTTTATAGTAATCACTAATCAATGTTACTGCCCTAACAATTAGTAAAAAAAAATATAAAGATTATTGCACAATAATTCACGTTAATACATAGAAAATAGTAAAACAGAATATAAATATTAATGACCAAGTAGTCCATATTAAAAAAAAGTAATTTTAAATATAAATATCAATGCTTAAGTAGCTTACGTTAATAATATATATAAAGTAGCCAAACAAAATAAAAATATTTCTGCTTAATAAGTCTACAATATTAAATCAAACATAGTGAAACAAAATAATGTAAAGATTAAAGCATAATTAGCTCACGCTAATATATCGAAAATAGTAAAACCAAAATAAAAATATTACTGTTCAGTTAGCTTAAGTTAATACATCTAAAGTTGTAAAACAAAATACTGAGACTACTTCTCAAAAATCTCACGTTAATCCATTGAGAGTGTTAACCAAAAATATTAAAATTGCTTCTCAAGTAGCGCAAGTTAATTCATCAAAAGTGGTCAAACAATATATAAAGACTATTATTGAAGTGGCTCACGTTAATATAATCTAAAGTGGCAAATTAAGCTATAATGATTACTCCCTCTTCAAACACGAGTCTAGGAGCCTGGATCACGTAAATATTGGAGTGGTTGACATGCCTGAATCAGGCCTACTCATAAATAATATAGACAAATCAACCTATAAATTAAGTTGCCTAGTACAAAATAAACACTGGTAGGTAAAGTATATTTTATATTTTTTGTAATTGCCCCCACTCTATTCTCAATATTTGTTGTAATTATAATTAATCTTATAGATGGGAGACTGCCACCGAGTGTAGAAATAGTTTACAGGACGGATGGTGGCTTATTCATCCTTAGCACACTACAAGCGAGGTCCAATATATATACAACGCCAGGTCTCGAACTCCAGTACGCAGATGACAACGCTGTGTTGGCCAACTCAGAAGAGGACCTCCAGGCTACTTTGAATACATTTAATGAGGCATATACGTTCATTGGTCTGGGCATTAATATCGGAAAGAAGCAGATTCTGTATCAACCTGCACTCAATTCAGACGTTGCAGCTCCTGCCATCACAATCAATGGGGAGGTCTTGCAGAATATTGAACACTTTCCTTAACTAGGCACTCACCTATCGACAAATGCAAATATTGATTGTAAAACCCAACACCATATAAAATGTGCTAGTGCAGCTTTTGGACGGTTGCGAGAAAGAGTTTTTGACAGCCATAATATCAGAACTCAGACCAAACTGTACGTGTACCAAACTATCATAATACTAATTCTTATTTATGGGTGCGAAGCTTGGACCACCTTCAGAAGGCACCTAAAATGTCTGGAGAGGTACAATCAGCGTTGTCTTAGGAGAATCCTCAAAGTAAACTAGCAAGACCGGCGTACTAACATCAGTGTCTTAGAAGAGGCCAATACCATCAGTATTGAAGCGTTGATCATCAAGCATCAACTTTGATGGACAGGCCACGTTGTTCGAATGCCCAAAACTCGACTTCCAAAGCAGATTATGTATTCACAGCTAAAGGATGGCCAACGAAACCTGGGGGGACAGCACAAACGGTACAAGGACGTTCTAAATTCCAACATAAAGAAGTGTCTAATCGACATTTACAACTGGGAGAACACAGAGGCTAATCGCCCGGCATGGCATCAGCTTGTCCACGAAGGCCAACAATACTTTGAACTACAACGACGAAGACACCGATCCGACAAGCGTAATTCCCGGAAAGAGCGAATACAGCATAGGAGAGTCAACACTCAACAGCCGGCGGTTAGCGGAGACAACGTTTGCCAACACCGTGGGAGAGTCTGTATGTAGCTCCAGAATTAGTCTTTACAGTCACCTAAGAACCCACAATCTCAACCAATGATATCCGTGGAAGACAATCATACTCGTTAGCGAGTGTTAGCCCATCATCATCATCATTATATTTTATATCCTAAAATAATATTACAATTAAATTAAGTGTTCCCAAGCTATCGTCTCAAGTTATATTTATAAATTATTTGAAAAAATTAAAGTTAAGTTGTGTTGTGTTAAGTGTTATAACTATAGTCTCCTATGGATATCATATCTATCATAGTGTATCATACGTAGTGCCCCTCAATTCGTATATTGTACATGTCCTTGGAATATTAATTTTAGAGTCTAGCTTTATCTTAAAAAAAGATTGGTATATCTATTTTACAGAAACTCACAAAGTAAATTAATACACTGGAGTGAATATAGCTGTGGAAAGTGGTAATTTTGTATTGTCAGCAAGTATATATAAAAAAAATTAATTTTCAAGCGAGATATTAGATAAATTGTACTTCTCATTCGTACATATTTTACTTAAAACATTTCGAAACCAAATTCTTTTAATCCATTAACTACACCTAAATCAATTTTTCAGGAATAAAACCAGGATATGAGTTTATTTAGTATTTAAAAACGTGCCCAAAATGCAATCTATGAACAAAATTGCTACAGACATTTTCTAACAATTTCGAATTGTCCTCAGTTAACTGCCCTTATATTCTTTTGCTTCTAAAATGACTACCCAAAAAGTGTTATTTAATATGTAGGATAATTCCAAAATATTATTTTTGAACAAAATATGTGGGCCCATAGCTACTTTTGAAATATTTTGGATCTTCAAAAAAAAATCAGTAATCAGTAAGCTACCATTAAGTTTAAATCAAGTTTTAAAATCACAAATTATTCTCGAGGTATGAGCAAAAATACCAATTATTTCAGCTTTATCAAACATATAGCATAATTATATATAATTATTTATTATTGCATAAACATTAATATATACATATATTTAGGGTCAATATACATAACGACATAATTGTGAAACCCACATATTTGAATTCGGGGGCACATTAAAATCTTAGTGTCGAAAATGTTCACGATTCCATGACTGCTTTCATATGAGAAAGAAAATAGTCTAAATGTAACCATAAAATCACCAAAAAAACCTTTATAAAATATTCTCTTATAGTATTTTTCACTTGCAGGTCTATAAGCTATACCAAACATCACTTTTATCCACTTGTTTGATACTGCCAGTTAAATAAAATAAAAATAGTGTTCATATGAAGATCAGTTTGAAATATTTGCATTTTATTTTATGTGTGAATAGTAAAAATGGCACTCATATAGAATTCATGATCTAATCAACACTCATAAGTATATGAATATTTGAACCAAATTTGTAAATTTAAATTAAAGTAAGCAATATTCGTCCTGAGGGCAGTCGATTGCCTTAAAATACACGCCGCTCATCTCATATTTAAAAGCAATATACGTTCTACTAATCTTGTTAGTGAAATAAAGTAACCAAAATAGAGATTTGTTATTTTCATTTCATTAAAGATACACTTTCTATAAATAGAGTAGCAAACCCAAATTTCAAAAAATAAAAAATCTAGTTGTGATAGTTGAGATTGGTGTGACGCAGGAAAAATAGTAACAAAGCCGTGAACAACACTATCACAGTACACATATTTAATTCACACAATAGGAAGTGAAGAAAAAACTTACAATAGAGTTGTATAAAATTAATGAAACCAACATTTCATTCTTTTAATAATATGTTATAAAATATCCCATATATAACCAGTCAGATATCGAACAATCGGCCCCACTGTTGGTCGCCATATCTAACCAGTCAAAATTGTCCAGTCTTCTCCTCTCCATCTTCTTTAGATATTGTCCGCGGCAGCCAGGGGGTTCAGAAGAGCTTCTCGGGGTTAATTAAATAATGGTGGGGGTGGAGAACATAGTCGATTAAAGAAATTGAAATTTAGGATGTTGATTCTGAATTTTTATTTTAGAGAACGGTTAATTAGGAATTTTTTTACAATTTAAACCACTAGTTACATGATGAAAAGATAAAAATAATTAGTACTTGAAGATAGATATAATATGATTTTATTTGTGATAAATTAGCCACATGGTAGTCTACCTTTTCCTCCACCCATCTCTCAACACTCTAAAGATCACACGTTAAAATGACTATTCGTACCTCTCAGAATACGTCTTAATAGCTCGCATGCTAACCGGAAAGTGTCCCGCTGCTAACGCTTCCCTTCCAAATGGTATAGACACAGACGCTAAAATCTGATGTGCTGATTGGCTAGCTGTTCGTGCCAAACCTCCCCTTTCCACTGTGAAGCCACAAGTGCAAGCCACAGGTGCATCTCACAGCTTCCGGGTACAGATAAAATAAATCAGCACGATAATTAAAATGAAAGGTTAAAGTAATATATTTAGATGATGCCAAGAATCCAACAAAGACTTTACAAGAATGAAAACTACTAGATTTAACAGTTAAAAGGCCTAAAATTGAAGTTAATGAATTGAAATTTAAAACATATATTGCTTACAACTTTGGTTATGATTTGGACAACTTAAAATTAACATTAAACCCCACACTTTCTTATTATTAAACATTTGATAGTAATATATAGATTAAATTAGGCCTAAGAAAGAATAATATATTGAAGATGCTGAAGGCTATTTATTAAAATAGGCCTAAACGATTGGAAAACAATAATGTTCTATAAGTTTAGTACTCTCAGTATCTTGATACTGTTAATATGATTTCTAGTAAACTTAAGGGAGAATTTTGGTAAAATAATATATAAAATGTTATTAAATGTATTTGAATATTATAAATACTGGGCACTTGCAAGCCTATTGCAACCATAGTGAATTTAGTGGTTTTAAGAACGGTATAAAATTAACAAAATAAACAATGGCAAACTAATATATATAAAGGAAATGGTCGAGAGATAAGAGCCTAAAGCCCCGAGCACTTTATACATATAAATATTGATGGGAAAAATCTCCCAAGCTTAAAACAGTTAGACAAAGGCTAAACCTATGAAAATAAAAATAAAGAAAAAAAGTTTACCGACCCCAAATCATCTCTCCTCAATCCCACCAAATAATGTCACAAACCTTTCATATCGTAAGCTTCATGAACTCAATCCTTCTTTCCCAATATCCCTTTTAAAATGAAACCTCTCCACCCCAATTATTTCAAGTTAAAGCCTATTAGAAGTAACCCCTCCATCCCCAAACCATTTCTTCTAGGAGCCACATCCAATATAAATCGTCATACTTCACAGAATATCAGACTCCGCCGACAATCACGCACAGAGCTACAGCTAGTTTAGCTAAAAGTTAGATTTCCCGATTGAAAAATTATATTTTCACGATTATTTGAATAATTAATATGAATTTTAATATACAGGATGTTTGGAAAGTAAACGCCCAAAATATAAATATAGTTTGTTTGTTTTTTGAACAAAACTAATACAAAATCCCTTTACACTTACATTCGGCAAACTATGCTAACACCATTAAATTGTGTTCAAAGTTTATGTGTACATGCGAGAAGAGCAAAGCTGTGAAAGCATGCGTGTACAGCATGTTGCATAGGGGCTATTCGTGTGGCAGTACACACCTTGACCTCTTAGATTACGGCAGCAGAACATACCACAATTAATAGTAAACATCACACCAGTCCATCTTGAAATGGGAATACGTTTTGATGGTCATCATTAACGGTCCTACATAATAGAAAGTGCTTGCCATTCTTACATGGGCAGTGATGCGCTCTTAGCTCCTATGCAACTTGTTGTACACGCATGCTTGCACAGCTTTGCTCTTTCGGTGCTATACTCGAAACGTTTAATACAATTTAATATTAGCAGAGTTTGCGGGTTGTAAGTGTGTAGGGATTTTGTATAACTTTTGTTTCAAACAAACTATATGTGCATTTTGGTCGTTTATCTTCCGAACACCCCTGTATGATGGAAACACCAGTGCGCAAGCTTTAGGTGAAATCAAATCTAAATCAAAGTAGAGCTATACATTTTAAAATATATCCATCATTTAAGTTAACAAAATATAAATATATCATGTTTAAGAAAAATTGTTAAAAATATAAATCTACAATCCTTTTGTTTTACACGGTGTCTTACTACCAATCCGGACTATCGACGTTTAGTTACGCTATGGTCAAGGATAAGAATAGTAGAATTTAGAGGAAATATATTTAAACTTTAGTGGAAAGAAATGGTGAATCGATTTATAAAAAAACATCCCTAGTACACTTGTCCGTGATTCTAGCCTCGAGCTCCTTGATACCACCAATCCGGCATACTGTGCGCCTGACACCTCAAACCATGTGAACACCAGTATGTGTTTAATGTAGTCTTGTGCCATGCTAATTATCCCAATAGAAGATGCAATCAAAACAAACATTTTAGAATTCACAAAAAATTCATAAACAAATGTCCATGCTTTCCACGCAATTTTTACAATAGTTTAACTTAACTACCATAGGCAAATACATACAATACAGGGCTACAAATGCTAAGTAAAAATAAATCCACCAATTCTTATCTACAAAATTAAGAATAGCTGCTTTTGCAAATGCTTTTTTACTACTTTTCAATTTGATGCAGTTTTACGAGCAATTTTGTCCATCCACGTAAACACATTAAGAACATAAAATAAAATGATTTATATAACCCTAATATTCATCGAGGTAACACTTTAAATTGAACCACATTCACTCTAGTTAGTTTTTTATACTGATTTAGAAAAGTATTTCCGCAGTGAAATACTCGTTTATTTTCTATTGTGCATTGGGAAACAGTCTGAATATAATATACACTTACAGTAATGCCTTTTTTTTAAACTATATTTTCATTCAACCGTAGTAGTAAACTTATATATATATATATGTGTGTGTGTGTGTGTATGTGGAGTACATAGTAGTAGTAATAGTAGAAGTAGGTGACATTCTGATTTAGATAGGACCAGCAGAAGTATCCGGCGTTGCCTCGGGTAACCGAGAAATGTATCGCATGGTTACACCAGGCAGCGTTTTGCTTTGTTTCAAACAAAAAGAAAATACTCTTCACTATATTCTTTCCGACCCGGTTTTTAGTTAATTAAAGAGAATATTTAAAATTGCAAAATTCTGGTTTCAAGGTTCACATGTTTGTACACATGAACTAGTAATTTTTTAATTTCAGACCTCTGCCTGCGGTAGCACACAATTCTCGAGACAGACAAATGCTTTGTTTTATTAATGTAGATAGAAGTAATTGTGTTGACATTGGTAAAAGTTACTAAAATAATGTAGCCTTATATTTATTTAAAGTTCAGCTCATGGGATCTACAAATGTCACTTTTCATAAATAGCACCAATAGCTATTGAAAGAAATTTATTAAAATAGTAGACCTTAAAAAAAGTTTATAATTTTTAGAAGTTCTCTTTCTACCAGAATTCTACTATATCTACACCCGTTAAATAAAAAGAGATTTTTCTAGCACCCTTTAATACCACAGCTTTTTAGAAGAGCCAAGAGAGAGAACATAAAACACGGCTTGGAAATCAATAAATGTCCAAATTTAATAAAACAAGCTGACCGAAAGAAAAACTTCCATGAGTAACAACCACTGAATCTTTAACTGGTTTCGGTAGGAGGATCTAGAAAGGTATGCAATTTTAACTGTGTGTACACCAATGATGTATGCGTAATGGCCAGAACTTCAAGAGTAGATACTTCTTCTGGTGGTAAATTATGTTGGAGCATGAAATATTGAACACATTTGTATACAGTATATCAGAAAGTATCCCATGGCAACGCCTAGAAAAGGAGAATACACATCTCTCCATATAGATGAGCCGTGTATGTAGGCAAGATTTAAAGGTCAACCAATCCCCCTATTCATTCTGGATGTCTTGTTATTCGTATACCTGGATCTAGGTTGACTAGTAAGACTGTACTGTACTATCCTTAAAGGTAAATTATTCAAGACCCGACTCAACCCAAGGATAACACCTGACTTGGATTTGAAATACAGCTTTATCCAGGCATCGTATCGTGTTGTGGTTTTCTGTGGTAGTTACTAAAAAAAAACAGTGGAATTGAGACCAACAGAGCTATTATGACTATTCAACGCAAAGTTAGTTGCTACCGCTAGTTATCCTTGCTTTCGAGGAAAAGATAGAGTTTGGGTTATTATGACCACCACAATTTGTATCGTCCGCTAGTTTTAGCTTCGGCTCTGCTTCTAGCGTCAACGCACAGAATAAAATCAGTTGCACTTTTCCAAAGAATATTTATCACCTTTTAAGAAGTTATAAGCTAGAAATTAGGTAAATTTATATCAAGAAGGCTGGTATTCATGTTTGAACACTATTCATATATATACATATGGTGACCTGGTGGTCTAGGGGTAAGGTGTCAGACTTCTGCGCTGGCGTCCGGGGTTCAATCCTCGGTCCCGGCACAGATTTATCTGATTGCCAAACCCTTCCTTCACCTCTGACAAGACGTGTATTAATCACAACTTGTGAATGTGAGGAATGCCAGGCCTCCACTGTGGTTCGGATTCCACGTTAAACTGTAGGTCCTCCATTTCATCTCACAATCACCCTACCATTTCACATTAGCGTAAGTGCGTATAACCCGAACGTGTAGTAAGAAGCAGTGCTAATAATATTAATAATAATAATCATTATTATTCATATATTTTTATTTTCCCAAACAGATGATCACAAGTAACATTATTTGCAAGAAAGATTTAACCTAGCTTAATTTAATAAATCTCTTGCATAATTTAGTTTGTCTACGGTTTGAAAAGAAAAAAAATACTAGGCCTACATTATTCAATGCACACAACATAATATAGTCAAAAAATCATAATGTGAAATATGCATTCACGGGTAAATGTTACACGGGGAAATAAATTAGCATGAGAATTTGGCCAATAAAGAAACAATGTTTTGGTAATATGTATGCTTTATGACCCAACGCTTTATTATTAATATATTTGTGTTGATACTGGAACAAGTGTAATATGTTGTGTGAAGATCTTAGAAAATAAAACTAGCTATTTAAAGTTGATGAAAGCGTTCAAGAACGCCCTAAAATAGCGTTTACACCGAATATTTTCGACAACTTAATGTCAAAACAATGGACATTTATACTCAGTTGGTCTACTAAGTTAACAATAAGTTGAACGAGAGGATGGTTAAAAATAATAAAATGCATCTTTTATTTAAAGGGAATTCTTGAGACTTTAGTTAAGTGACTAAGAATATAAGGATATTATATTTCTTTATAATGAGTTGTTTGCAATTTATTCACTTCAGGATAACTTGCTCTGAATACTAATTACCGTTTTTAGATAAATTTAGTAAACCTTTTATGATTAAAAAACCTAGGCCTAAACCAAACCACGTGTAAACATTTAGCTAGGATCTGTTTTGGTTATTTCAGTCTTGGGTGCAATATTTCCTAGGCCTACAACTCACATTAATGTGGATAGTAATTACTACTGTATGTACAATTCAGTTTAAATAGGATTACATTATTAAAGTTTTGTTGAGGCATCTTAAACAGATTAGGCCTACCTTGTTATGGTCTTGTCAACTGGTCTGTCCACGTGTTTTACCCTAATAGGGTGTAGATGATAAAGGTTGAGTTATAGAATAAAAGTATTTGAATTTGTGTAGAGGGAGGGTGGGAAATACACTCATTAAACTAACCTCCACTTACTATAGAATCTACAAACAATTAATCTTAATACTGGAATGTCCCATTTAACAGTGTGTTGATGGTGAATAATAATGCATTTTGATAATTTTATGTTTCAAAAAAATATTCTTTTAACATTCAGTGTAAGCGTACTATCCCCACTCTTGGCCTACATCATGATATAGGCCTATTTAAAAATATATTATGTGAAACACACACAAAAACATTTTGAGTTTGTAATATTGGGCTAATGAGATTGTAAATTTAAACCAGGTAACACAAAACACCTAATATATTAATTATTTTTAATATATACCTTATACTCTCTTTTAATTCGGAATTAAATTTTATTACTTTATTTTTATAGTATGGCTTCCCTTCCCTGAGTTTTTGGAGTTTTTGTGAGCTAAGCCAAATTCTTCAAACAACCATTTATGCATCAAAGCTTGCTATCCAACCTTTATCAAGTTTAGGTTATCATTGTATCTGATTTGAATGAGAGCAACACATCCTTTATATGTTTATGAAGTTGGAAAAAACAGTACTTTGTGTATTTTGTGTTTAATTAAAATAGATTTATTTATATTTGTAGAGTTTATACACTCATTTCCTATATTTTAAAATATTATATTGTTTAAGATCCATTTCTGGTCAAATATAGTGTTTAAAATGCACTATACAGGTTGATTCACTCGGGGCTGAACATCTTTTTTTTTAAATATTAACTCATGATTGAAAAGTCACGTTTGAATAATGTAAAACACCTTGGCCCTTGACAAGTAGGCTTGTCATGAAATAAATAACTATTACATTCGTGTTTCACACTCATCTTATATTCCACGTATCTTCTATTTTACATAATAAGTGTTTAGTTCTGAGAGAAACATTCTGTATATTCTGGTATGGGCTAGAAGATGTTGTTAGGTTCATTGCTTGATGAAAGTGGTATAGGCTTGAAGGATACTATTAATTACACTCCATATACAGCCAGTACCTGTGATGAATGGTGATGAATGGAAAGAAGGCGTTGCTTTTTATTATCTGTTGGTGAATGCATTTCGATGGGCTTGACAAACTGGTGTAGCTTGTGTAGCTTGTGTAGCTTAGCTAGGAAAGCAACGGGAAACAAACTCGCTCCTAATTTCTATAACTTCAGTACTACTTAGGTTTAACAGCTGATGACGGAACTGTTGAGGATCCAACCAACCTTTGGGTCAAGTACTAATGATACATTTAAACGAGACTATCTTGTAGTTCGGTACTACGAATCAATGTTTACTAATTTTTATAAGTGTGACCAATTTTTTTGTTTATGTTATACCCATAAACTAAATAAAAATGGTTTCAACATTTAAAATTAAAATTAAGTATTTTATAAAGTAAATTAATCTTAACCTATTAGTAAGTTTAGTTCACCTTATTAAAAACTATCAGCTAATTATACTGATCAAAATACTTTAAAACTAAAATTAAGTATTTTTTAAAGTAAATTAATCTTAACCTATTAGTAAGCTTAGTTCACCTTATTTAAAATTATCAGTTATTAATTTTGGCTAATTATATTGATCAAAATACTTTAAAATTACTCACATAAAGATTAATATAAATATATTCATACATACATACCTAACACAATGTTCCCTTATCCCATGGCTCAAAAAAGCCCAAACTCCATTCTTCCATATTCACTACTTTTCTCTACACTTCACTCTCCAAGCATACTCCCTCCGCTTCAACAACATCCATACACCGAGTCATACATGCTCTTTTACTCTTGAAACTATGAATGTTCCCCTTTTTCACACATTCGTCTACAAGATTTAGCCACATGGTCTAACTATTCCTTTTGATCCTTACATTTTCCTTCAAATATTTATTACGTCACTAGAGCCACATTCATTCTCTCAACATGCCCAAACCATCGTAATTCACATTGATCTATTGGATTCCCTTTCAAACTGCACTCCTTCAGCACCCGTTCAACGACTCTTTCCATACGAGTTTTTCCACATACATTTCTTAGATGTCTCATGCCAATCTCATTCATCTTGCTCTTGTGTTTCTCCTGACAATCCGCGCTTCACATAAATAAAACAATGTTGGCCTCAACCAAGGCCTGAGATATACGGGTCTGGCTACTTTTTAGTTTCAGAGATGACGTCAAATCCAAAAGGCGCTAGTATCTTAGGATAATAGCACGCCCGCAATTCAAATATTATTGAAAAGTCTGAACAACTAAACTTTAAATTCTGAAAATTGAAAAATGACACCTGGACACGGGAATCGAACCCGGGAACTTTGGCCTCACTAAAAGCATAAATAATATATGTGGCTATTTAATTCTAAGCTTTAAATTAATTGGTTTAAATATTATGGGGACCAGAGAAACAATTAATAGCTTAAAAATAGAATTATATTTTTAATAAGCACGTCAACTACAATAATTGCTTGCTAATGCGTGTAAAAATATTGGTAGTGCGAAATATATTATATTCTCTTTACAAAATTAAACCTGTACACTGTAGGAAGGGGTGACGGGACTTTAAACACTTTGTGTCTTATTTGAATTGTAGGGATATTATTATAAATAAAATATATTAGAGCAGTAATTTCCAACCTTTTGCACGGTCTGACCCAAATTTTTGTACTTTGGACCATTACGACATCTTGATCACTTACCAGCATTAAAATCCCAGTGTTCAATTATTTTTTCACAATATCCATGGCTTTCTGAATTTAATTACAGTTGTTAGGTAGACTTGGAAGGAGGAGTGAAAAACATTTAGGAAATATCACCCCCTGTACACCCGGCCAAAATTTGAATCCCATTCTACCCATCCCAAAAAATAAAACAAGCTAGCGGGACGTTACGCCCACCTGCCCACCGATACTTGTTTTAATTACGATAAATTGCTTATTAATTATTGATAGTCTGGGGCCAAACCACTTTAAGACCAACATTTCAGTATATACAATATATTTTGATGGTTCCTATATATAAAACGTGTGCTGAAACCGAATATGATGGGTATATGGTTCAAACCCTTGAGCGTTTTTAAATATGACGTCATCAATATGGGGGTACTATAATTCATATTTGTTGTTAGGGTGTTGATCAGTTTACACTAAATATGTCCATGTTTGGTATCAAATGAAAGCTCTAGACATCTGGATTTCATCTAAATGAGAGTAATATGTCTTATGGCGTCATTGCAATGAATATTTATTGCTTTAACATTTATAATCTTCATAAAATTACACCATTAATGTAAACAAAAAAGATTCTCAGAAAAATATTTACAATTAGAATGAGATTATGTTTTGATCACGTCAGAGGGATCATCAACATCATCTTCACTGTCAATCGTTGAAGTTTTCATCGTATTCATTCTTCATTCATTCATTTAAAGATTCTTCATTTTCAGAGCATTGGCAAAACCCTGTGCATGAAAGATTAACAGTTGCACATTTACACCGGGTGACACACATCCTGTCTGCAGTACAATTGTAACTAATTATCTCTAAAAGATTATTTGGTGCTACTTCTGTTTCGGTTGGAAACGGTGTTGCACTAAGTGATTTCGAAGAATCATCTTTACTCCAACCACAATGTGTTAGTTTCACATCAGGAGGATACTTTTTTGAAGATTCCTTACAAACACGTGCCTGGTAGTGTACGTTTAACATTCACTTGAAACGCTTCAGCAGTTGGGGGAAGAGTCTCAGGTTTGGACATGGATGACACATTCCTAACAGATATTTTCTTCTTCCAGACTTCTAACCGAGCCTGTGTCATGCAAGTACTGTTCTTTATACTATAACACAAACCTATAAATCGTGTTTCTTTAAGAATAATATCGTCGATAGAATTATTTTCGTCACCTAGATTGTTTAAGTTATTTCCAGATTTAAGTAACCTCAAAACATTGAGCTTTCCCTTGCCAAATAATCCTGCAACTGTATCGCAACCAGATAGAGCGTGTGCTGCCAGTAATTGATGAACAATACCAAAATGTTTTGCCACACATACTTTGATGTCTATAGCTGTTCTTTGTGTTTGTGTAGCTTCCATTATAAAGGCACACATTAGCTTGTTTAGTGCATAGTGGTACATCAATATCAGAAATACATCTGTGTCTTCCGAAACTACTGTAACTGTAATTTGACCCTCCCCCCGTTCCTCATGACTGTCATCATTGCCTGTGAAGTAAGAATCACATCCACCTCTTCATGATGAGTCTCAAGATCTTTTCGTTGAGATACTACACATTTGTATACTTGAGTTGGTATTGGATTGGATGGTGTTATGACCAGCCTACTTCTTGTAGGAGGTAGACTTGCAGCTTTGTCTACTAGGTGGTTGCATATAATGTCAATAAGCTGTTTTTTTTATTAGATGTTACAGTCAAAACGATCTGTTGTGCTGGTAAGTGTGGGTCCAATGTAAGTTTATGATTACATGATACATAATACTTGCCCCTTAATATACGTGTTCCACTTTTGGGACTGAAGTCGAAATATCGGTCAAACACTAGATACGCATCACCTTCTTCCAGTATCTTTCGTATGTTGGCTTTGAATCCATTCAAATATGATCCAATAGTTCCGTGTTATGGCCAGTGGATTGTCTACTTTATTGCACAACCATCAATGAATATTGCATGACTAGTATTTCCTTTACTAACTATAATTCTGGCAGATGATTCTACTTTCAATGCATCCTTCAATGTAGATTTTGTTTTTGGGATTCAAATATCACCATTTTCATTGAATAGAGGTTGTGGTGTCGCTGATAGTTCAAATCTCATGATGTCTTCATCGTTCATGACCCTTGTCATCCGCATTATCATAGTATGTGAATAAATAAATAACTATCAATCTATAACTTTTACGCCACCGATCTTGATGTGTTTTGCATTTTCATTCATGTTATTTACAGTTTTCGGTATTTTCTCTCCGAAACCAGATGTACCCTCCCTAAAAGTTTAGAGAAGGTAACAAACACATAAAGAAAGAAATACAATGATTACAGAGTTTTATTAAAGAGTCATTTAAACAGAGTACAGTAGGAGACATAAGAGGTAGTTCATTTGATTAGGTTTGATAAGGTTGTCAACCCACAATTTGGAAGTTCTGCTGATTTTACCTCTTTCATTAATAGCAGTTATTAATGTTTCATAGTTGGTAAATTTTTTAGTATTGGTCTAAGAACTTCTTCTATCAACAAACGTAGTGAACGGAGGTTTTGCGGAAATTTCTTACTAGTCAACAACATATAAACACCTCCAAAGTCTAGGTTCATCAACTATTCAAGTCCACTACCAGACATTAGTGTGCCAATAGCTCCAATGAATCTCATCAGCATATGCATGCCTTCTAACTTTCATAATACACCAGAGGACATTTCAGGCTGAGACCATATGACGTTCAATGTAAGTCTGTAAGGTTGTTAGTCTACTGTGAAAATGGTGTAATTCTGACCACTTTCTTTGGTTAAACGTCGAGCTTCAACCCAAGCTGTCATGATGGTGGTGGGGTCAGATGGTGTCATATCGATTAATGGAGTGTATATAGCTTTTGTATCTGGATGAAGAGAGCTCGTTCTCTTGCAAGTTTTGTATTGAAACCCCCAAATTCCGAAGTATCTGGAGCATTTGCGATGCTATACAAAAATTCATAGTCTGCTTTATGTGATGATTTAAGAGAAACAGCAGCTTGAGCAAAGACTCTCAAAGGTATAACGGTCTTAAGACCGTATTTATCTGGTAATGCTGGTTTATTTGGACCAATGAAAGTTTGTACAGGCACATTGAAGTCTGTATATATTTCATATCACACATAGAGAGACGTGGTATTGTCTCAGTCATCGATAGCGTCCTTGTTGACATTTGAGGCTGAGTCACTATCAAAGCAAGGGAGTGTGTTGATAAAAGACCATTTTGTGATGATATATTTGTTTCAAAACTGTCTGCTATGGTTTGCACTAGTTCTAAAGAACTATTAGTAACTGGAGCCAATGATATATCTTTAATAGTTTGGGATGCCACAGATCCTTTGAAGTGAAGACATTCTTTATATGAACAACATATTCCATAATCATATAGACGCTCAGTAATTTCTTTGTTCTTTATAGAAAAAGCAATGGCTATTTGTAAATTTATATTTCTGTGCTGTATTTGACTTGTTATCATATTTCCAATCATAATGCAAGGTAATGAGGCTGTATATTCTTCTTCAGTAATTTCAGCAGGATGTAAAGGTGTTGGACTGATCTCTGATGCTGCTACATCTAGGTCCAAACGAGTTTTATACTCCTTTTTGTTCACTTGTAAACCTTTTATTTCTTTCTTGATAATTTGCCCCATTGTTTTAATACAATATTCATCTTCGTTAGCCTCTTGAAGATATAGTAACTGAACAGCGATTTTACGAAACATGAGTAGATTGGCATTTCCGTTGCACGAAATATCATTATGAAATGCAAATTGTATCTTCAGCATCAATTGAGAACGACTTAATAGAACCCCACCAAAACTATTATAAGTATTCTCGAGTTCAATAGATGATCACATTTTTTCTCTGTTTTCTGCGAATGTAGAAATAAGTTTATTGTAAGCTTGATCCATTTGAGTATCTATTGAGCTGATATTTTGCTGGGCATAATTTATATTTCATGGACTCATAAACTTTGACATGTAAACACTATGGTATCTTCCATCAGCTGCATGAAGATCAGAAACAGCTACTTGCAAATTAAGAATAACTTCCTGTGACCATTCATCATAGCGCTCATGAGACTTTTCCGTGATTGAATCTTTGAGCTCCATTAACCTGTAGTACCACTTTTGATTTTTGAACTTTTTTTTATGCAAAAGTTTTGTACTAGTTTTGTACCGTTTTGTAC
>CABFWB010005929.1:3162-19639 GCA_902151455.1 Timema bartmani | reverse complement strand
GGGGGGGGGGGGGGGGGCCGGGATGGTCAGAACTAGGGATCCCCCCAGTCAAGCCTGTTTACCGCGGTGTGGCTAACAACAGTCACAGAGGAGGAACCGCCTGCCTGCGCCTGGTAGGTAGGTACCGTGTGGTGCGTGCAAGACACGGCTATATCGTACTTACCCGCCTCGGTGGCCGAACGTTGTAAGGAGTCGTTATACCCGCTTCTATGGCCACATGATCTTACGCGCTACTCTCGCTGTAAACTAGACTGCCCATGACGGGGAGATAGAGGTTCAAATCTTGGTTGAGTGTACTTATGCTGTTTTTTCCTAAATTGTTTACCACTTTTCTTCCATGCCAATGCGGGTAGATCATCTCTAAAATTCTTATTTCTTTATCCCCACTCCATTAGAGTAATTAGCATAGATGCGTTTAACCTGAACAGGTAGTAAGACGCGGTGAATATATATATATATATATATATGGATATATAGAGGCGTATTTAATTTTATTAGTTTTTTCTTTTCACCGCATCTTACTACCACTACTACCTGTTCGGGTTATACGCCTATGTAACTAACTAATTACGATAATGTGTTAGTGATGAGTAAGGTTGAATTTAGAATAACTGTACTAGCATTTGCGTGGAAGGAGAGGGGAAAACCATTCAGGGAAAAAACACCCTCAGTATAACTGACCAGGATTTGAACCCCAATCTCCCTATCATCAGCATTCAAAGTCTTTCTTGGATAATAATGCCTTTTACTATCCACCAAAACGTGTTTTTTTCTTCTTAGTTTGGGATATAGTTTTTTCTCACCACCCGTTCGGGTTTGACACGTATATTTTCCTTTAACAAATGTTGTAAAGTACATTTTATGAATCTACTGATTAATCAGCGCACGACTTACAAACTAGCTTAATTATAGAAGAGACTCCCTACAATTAACTTCTTTACACCGCATATTAGTATCTGAGCTATGCGCATACATCATTTACTAAGCCATGAAGATAGGGATTATAAAGGTGTAATTTAGAGGAAATGTATTCACATTTGCATGGAGAGAGAATGGAAAAACATTTAGGTTAAACCACCCTCAGAACACTTGGTCAGGTTACAAACCACGATATCCTTATATTTGGAAATCCAGTATATTGCAAGAATAGCGCCTTAGACCATTCGATCACCGAAGCGTGTTCTTGGGATTTTCAATGTACGATTTATGAGCCGAGTGATTACATCATCAAATCATTAACCATCCGAATCGAATCAGGACTTTCTAGAAATGTGTCGAGACATTTTAATCGAGCCTTGACATAAGGAATTACTCATTGTCCTCGTAAGTAAGAAATTGAGCAAATTATTATTATTATCAGCACCGCGTCTTACTACCCGTTCGGGTTGTACGCACTTACACTAATATGTAATGGTAGGGTGATTGTGAGATGAAATGGAGGACCTACAGTTTAACGTGGGATCCGAACCACGGTGGAGGCCTGGCATTCCTCACATTCACAAGTTGTGATTAATACACGTCTTGTCAGAGGTGAAGGAAGGGTTTGGTAATCAGATAAATCTGTGCCGGGACCGAGGATTGAACCCCGGACCCCCAGCACAAAGGTCTGACACCTTACCCCCTAGACCACCAGGTCACCCAAATTGAGCAAAGGTACCTCATAATTGTAATAGAGGTTTGAACCACGGTCCTCCGAGACGCTTAGTAAAGAATCGACCGAGAGTAATTTACAGGAGACATCTTTAAATAATGGTAATTTTAGTAATAGTATGGTTTGCATTGAGAGGATATGGAGATTGCTATTCTGTTAGCACTCAAATGCGGGTACACATCGTTTAATCAACCTTCTTCCCGAGATAAAAGTTCGAATAACCGTTGTATTTAAGGCGGCCGCCTAGGTGGCTGATATATTTCCAATCAGATGTTGGGCTTGGGTTTAAATGTTGACAATATCTTTAACAATACACGAGTTTGTTGTTTACTGGGATGAACAAAAACATTTTCGATCGTCCTATAGGGCTTATATATATATACTTGTTAACATAGTTTAAAAGTTGACAATTTACACTGTGTAAATTCTGAAACACGACATATTTTGGTTGATCATCTAGACCTAAAGTCCGACAACTTATCTAGGGTTCGATTCCTGGCATGACCGAAAAATTTATAATTGGTGAAATGTGGGTTTAACCTTTCATAGTGATAAATTAACGGCCGGGGGTCTGGGTGTTGTATCAGTTCTAGATTTAAGTTAGTCTATAAATCGTGTTGCAGATATAACCAGTCTGTTCGGAAAGTGCATGTTAAATACCTCGAATAAATTAAAATCAAATCCTCATTGCGCGGTAAACGAGTATCTGGTGGTATAAGAGCGTAGAATGTATCTTTGTGAATCGATTGATGTCATCCAATAGGAGTGGTCACAACACACATTGTATTGTCATTTGTATTTTCCTCCTCCCCTGTTTGTTCTCCTGCTGACGGATAGCTCAACCCAGGAACACTTTAAGCCCACTTGGTTTCTGGTGTTTAAGAATTTCTTCTCCACTATTCTAGCACGTGAATGTAACTTGTTTCGTTCAGCGACCGTGTGAACGCCAGTGGTACATGTGACTTGTTCCCTTCTTGTCCTCACCTTGCCGGAGAGGATGAATGGAGTGACGTAGTAGGCTGCAAGTAGCCTTGCTCGTTACAACCACGACAAGGGAGGGTGTTTGTTGCTCAGTCAGAGAAGGGGTTGGTGCGGTCATTCATACGCCCACACGTCCTTTTAAACCCTTTTCATCGGTTATGCCTCATAAACGTCACCCTTGGCTACGCTTCGACGCTACTCGTGGACTTTTGTTCTGGACAGAGTTGAAAGAGTAGCTTAGTCTGTAGTGTGTCTGCCTACTGAGATAAGAGCTCAGGGTTCAAATCCCGGCATGGCCCAAAAATATATATCTTAGGTGAAATAGGATATTTTACATGCACAGTACTGTTTTATTTTTATATTTTAAATTTTTTTAATCACCACGTCTTACCACCCATTTTGGTTATACGCCTATATAGTAATCACACCAATGGCTTAGGGACTAGAAAGGTAGAATTAAAGGAATTGTACCCGTATTTGCATGAAGAGAAAGTGGGAAACCATCAAAGAAAATCTATGCCGTCATCAGCAGAAAGACGCCTTAGACCATGGAACCACCAAAGTGGGTTTAATCCGCGGTATTCAACGTGTACTTTCTAAACTGACTGATTATATTAGCACACGACTTATAAACTAACTTAAATCTAGAACAGACACAACATCCAGCCCATGGTCCTTAATTCATATCTGTGTAAGGGAAAGTCTTGATTCTTCTAACGATTTTTTTTCCGGCCATACCAGGAATCGATCCCGGGTCCTCTTAAGGACATTGCCTAACTAGGATGCAATGTCATTTTAAAATAGGATAAGTTCTATTCGCCGAATTTTTAAAGTTATAACATTTAAATAGAAACCTATAAATTCTTAAATGATTCTAAAACTAATCATACACTGTGAAAACAAATATTTTTTTATAAAAGTATTTTATTTAAATCGTCTACAGCTCAGTCTATTTGGTTTATTCATGAAAATGTCCTGTATAAATCTCCCTGCCAGGATTTAGATTCAAAATAAGAGGCCGTGGAATCATTTGTTTGTCTAGAACAGGAAACAAAGTAAAGTTATTATTGAAATGCAAGTCTATACTGTATAGACAGAATAGTATAGTGAGTGTGTATACTCGTCAGAGGAAGAGGGGAGGGGAAGAGCTACCGGCAGAAAAACAAGAAACCTCACAGAGTGAACAGATCATATACTTCCCTTTCTTTCTATTTCGTACATTTGCGTTTAGGTGATGTAGTGTTTAGGGTGCTTAAGGTGCTTCAAGTTGAGAAGGTCACCTTAGTAAGTGAGAAATTTCCGCTAAGACGTTCAGTTCTAACGCAATAGGCCTATTTAACTCTACGACGCGTTATTTCAAAATATGTATCACGCCAAAATAAAGTCGAAAGATTCTAACAGGGCTGTTTTTTTCCTTAGTAACCCTATATTTGAGTTTTATAAATATAAATATATGTGTGAAAATGTGATATTACCTCATTTTCAACGACTTTCTAAGCTATGACGCTAGTCTTGATAAAAAATGGCTCTAGATCTAGTCTTCCTCTAACAAGTAACAGTAGATTTTTTATATGCTCACCAAAGGAAATTTTTAAGATATTTGAAAAATAGCAGCGAGTTTTCCTCTTTACCTTCAGATAAAAAATTTAGTAAGTTTATTTCCCCTATTTATTTATTTTTTTAGCACTGCGTATTACTACCCATTCGGGGTTATAGGCATAGCTACGCTTAGGTACTAATTACGCCAATATTTTTAAGGATTAGGGAGGTTATATTTATAGAAAGTGTACCAATATTTGTGTGGATGGAGAGTGGAAAACCACAATGTCAAAACCACCCTCAGTACACCCGACTGAGATTCGAACCACGATCTCCCCGTCATCGGCAGTCTAATCTACTGCGAGAGTAGCGCGTTAGACCACGGCGGCCACCGAAGCGGGTCTAATTATTATTGACATGACAAAGGGTGGTTGTAGGCTAAGTATGAAAAGGGGAGTCTAAGCTTGGACAGAATATAAAAATAGTTCCATAAAACGACACATATATTTATATTTTAAACCGTGTGACCTGACAGCGATTGGTACTTTCTCGCCGACAGAGGCGGCCGGCCCGCTTTTAAAAATAGCTTCGAATTCGTCAAGTATTCAACGTCGTTGGCTCGCTAGGAAGAAGCAACACCAAGGTGTCTGGTGTGGTGAGGGTGTTATTCCTGAGTGTATTGGGGGCGGGGGGGGGCATAAAGTTGTCAGCGGCGGGCGAGCTATGGAAGGGGTGTGGGTTNCCCCCCCCCCTCATCCCCCCCTCATACCCCTCACCCTCTTGTCGCATTGCTGCCTTCGGGGCAACTCACTGAGAGAGACGCGTGCAACAGTGGCATATGAGACATAGTTTTATTTCCAGGCAGCTACTCTCGTGATGTGTTGTTGATACGTCCATTGTTTTGTACACAGAGTATTTATTTTAAAAAACATTTATACAAGATATTTAACGTGGACTTTCTAAACCGACTGTTTATATCAGCACACGAGATTTTCTATGAGCGCGAGCGAAAGGACCCACCAATTTTGCCTGGAAAGGTATTTTCACATACCTTCCGTGGTTATTTTACATGCCACACAATCGACATAGGACTGACGTTCTTTACTTCCCCTCCGAAGGAGGTTGTGCTACGGTTTTTAATCACTCAGAAAAAAATCCATCCATCCCAGCTGGGTTTGAACCCACTAACATTTTATACTGAGGCGAGTACTTTACCCCAAGACCACCGGGGTCGACTATATTATTTTAATATTAATTTCATTTTAATGGTTTACTTTTAGATTGATATCAATTCTTTATTATTTTATATAATTATCACGTTTTCTCTTTACTGCCTTTTTAAAATTAATTTATATCTGTTAGGGTGGTACATGAGCAAACGTTTCCACGGATATTTTTTTTCTTTAGTTAGCCGAGTGTTTGCTCCAAGGGTAGACGCTCAACACCCTCAAGGCAATGTTGGCCCACTAAATATTCAACTATTAGCCCCCGTTATTAATTTAACATTTTGAATAGCTACACGTGTTCAGAAGAACAATGTATTCGTGCGATATTCCATCCCATAAAAACACCCAGGTAGTATATAATCACGTGCCTGTTTTCATTTCATAATATTATTTAACTATTTTTTCACCTGCCCCCTAAAAAACTGCTAGAAGAACTAATACATTCACGTTTTCATACGTCAAGTCGTATCATCTAGAGCTGTAACTTTTGATTGATATTATCAATACCTATAAAACAACACCGATAATATTGTAAAATTTTATAAACTGTTGACCGTAAAAAAATATATATATGTTTGTTTCTGAAGGTTACCAAATAATCCACCTCAGTGGCGTAGTTATCTAACGCGCTAGTTTCATGTTTAGCTAGACTGCCGAGGATGGGGAGATCGAGGCTATAATCTCGCTCGGATGAACTGGGGGTGGCCTTTATTAAATGGTTTTCACTCTACCTCCACGCAAATGCGGGTTCACTTCCTCTAAATTCAATCTTATCAATTCCTAACCCACTAGTGTAATTAGTACTTAAGCGTATAACCCGAACGGGTAGTAAGACGCGGTGCTAAATAATACAAGGGAAAATGGGAGGGGAAAGTCAAATTTTTACTCAAATAGATTTATGGAGTGTGACCTATAAAAATATGTATATCTCTCTCCTTTTTCTCTGTAAGATTCATTTTTTAAAAGGCCCTTCCATTTAACATTAGACTGTAACTAAACTTAATAAAATGTTTAAATGAAATAAACTAACTTTAATTCTCAAATTGAATAGTAAAATACACTTGCTTGTTTAAACTATTTATTTATTTTAAATTTTGTTTGGGCTATTTGGGTCGATTATTTACGAGCAAGGGCTCACTCAAAAGTAAAATATTCGAAACTTTATCTCATTCAGTAGCGTGTGAGCCTACTGAGATAAAAGGCCGCGGGTTTAGTTCCCGGCATGGCCGCAAAACTTATCAACGGTGAATTATGGGTTTCCCTTTTCAAATTGATGAATTAACGGCCGGGGTGCTGGGTGTTGTGTCTGTCCTAGATTTAACTTAGTTTTTTTTTAAAAGTCAATTCAGAAAGTGCACGTTAAATACTTAAAATTAAAAATGAATATAAAAAATATCAGAGGAAGTTGAGAACCAATTATCGAGACTTAAGCTCCTCCATACGACTGTCACTTGTTTGCGAGGACATGTTTGTTCCCTTCTTACCCTTAGCTTGGGGTAATTCTCCCTTGTCAAGTGTGTTGTGTGTGTGGCGTCCCTAACATTCCAGGGGCAAGGATTGGGGTGGATAAGGTGGTGGTGGTAGTGATGGAGTCTCCTATCAAATCTCCCTATAGTTGGCGACTTCTTTGCTCGACGAATAAATTACTTGATTTACTAGTTGAGGTGATACCATGTCCTCCGCACTAAGGATGTGGTTTCGAAAGAGAAGTATCAATAACTGTGGGTGACCTGGTGTTGGGGGTCCGGGGTTCAATCCTCGGTCCCGGCACAGATTTATCTGATTGCCCAAACCCTTCCTTCACCTCTGACAAGACGTGTATTAATCACAACTTGTGAATGTGTGGAATGCCAGGCCTCCACCGTGGTTCGGATCTCACGTTAAACTGTAGGTCCTCCATTTCATCTCACAATCACCCTACCATTACACATTAGCGTAAGTGCGTATAACCCGAACGGGTAGTAAGACGCGGTGCTAATAATAATAATAATAATAATAATAATAATAATATTAATAATAATATTAATAATAATATTAATAATAATATTAATAATAATATTAATAATAATATTAATAATAATAATAACAATAATAATAATAATAATAATAATAATAACTGTGGGTAGGCTCTCCATATCAAAAAAATTTAACCACAGAATTTTATGCAAATATCGTGTTTTTACTTAGTATTTTTAAGCACAAAAATAGTAGTAATTTTTTTTTCTATATATCCTTAGAATTTTTGTACTTTTCTAGTACCAATAAATACAGATTTTAATTATAATATAATATACGGAACAGGAAACATTCCTCCACTATAAATAGTAATAATGTAATCAACAGGAAGGGGTAGGACATGTAAGACATGGCTAAATGTTGTAGACAAATGAGTGAAAAAGAGAAACATTAAGGCGGGACGGAAGGGGAAGCGAAAAAATTCCGGTATTTTTTGCAGTTTTTATCACAAAACATTGTTTTTTTGGCCAAAATAACATAGGATTTAATTTTCTTCACATGATGACCTCAACATTTCTTGAATATCTCTCAAGGGTGTCCTGGAATTTAATGACAACTTTTTGTCTTCCAAAGTTTCCTATCTAATGCCGCCCATGCTCATGATGGATATTGGGGAATTGTTGATATCAACACGTGAAGAAAATAAATTAAACTCTATGTTTATATTGGAGCAATATTTGATCTATTTTAGTCAAAAGAAGTTTTGCCATGAAAACTGTAAAAAAAACACTGTCCTTTTATCGCGTAAGAATCTAAGAATGGTGGGTGGTTGTAGACTCGCGATTACAAGGAAAGAGGAAGGGAAAAACCACTATAAATATCCAATTCACTATAATATTGGTATTTAATTAGTGTTTTTAAATATGGTCATTAATTTACTTCTTCGAGAAAGTATTATGATCGTCAAAAAAGAATCAAGCGGTTGAGATTTTAACAATAATGTCGACGTTTTATGACCCCCCAAATCCGAAAAAGTATTTTTTTTTTGTCATGCCGTCTGTCTGTTTCTCGGGCTATAGACGAAACTCTTTTACCGATCGGACTATAACTTTATATCTGAAGTTTTCATAAGGTCCTCCCAAGGGGTTTTTGGAATTAGATGTCTAACCCTAAAACTCAAGAGTAATTTACTGAAGGGTAAAAAGAGAAAAAAATAGATTTTCTCAAACTCGCTCTAAAGATTTCGATTATATTTTATATCTAGACACTGTTTATCATTATAAACAAGATGTAAATTCGTATAAAATTCGTATAAAATCGTATACAAATGACTTTGAGGTCACTCTACATGAGGAAAATTTTTCCAATTTTCATAATTTCTCTACAACTATTTGAGATACAAAATAACACACCATTGTAAAATTGTAGTACTATTAAGGATAAAAATCTTTTATTTGAAATATATTTTTATAAAAACAATAATATCTTAGCTATACGCAAATACATTTACTTTTTAATTCAGGTATTTGAAAATGAATTCTATTCTTATGCTCTTTGGTGGACAGAGATATTTATCTTTTATCAGTTTTTCTGTAACAGTGTTCCTAGTTCCTAATGCCATAGAGTAAGTAACAGTGTATATTATTTCATTTGTATAACAATGCTAAGACCTATTATTTCGTTCCACAAATCTTAAGTGTTTATGTCTATTTTAAGATAAAATCGAAAGAAAGTCTGTGCGGCGCCTTATCATTTATTTTTACTTCTATTTAATAATGAGCTGCGTTTTTTTAAATTCTTTAAGTTCCTGGGCTGTGCACACTTGGGACGTTCAGGTTTTACGGTAATTTATGAATCCCTAAAATTCAGCCTGACTAACCGGTCATCTTGAAGTCATCAACCAAGCATCGTCTTTGACTTGGTAGAAAATAATTCCTAACTGGTTTATTATGGGTATGGTGGGAGGAAGGGGTTGTTTAAAAGGGGGTTAGGGCGATAAAAAATTCTTAAACGCAGGCTAGTTTACCTACACAACTTAAAAACAATCTTTAAACAAAAAAAAAATCACACTGACTAATAACCATCTAGTGCTAGCAACAAGAAATTATAAGACTTATTTGGAGGAAACTTTTCACAAAAAAAGTCATTGTTTCCAGATCCATTTAGGGTCGAACTAGAGCCCTTTAGACCTGTAGTACCCTAACCACTTGGCTATTGGTCCAAGTTACTCAGTGAAGATGCTGGAGATAGTTAACAGATTGAGAGAATGACTTCCTCTCTAGCTACTGAGAATGGAGGGGTGAATTCAGAAACGAGGGTGAACTATTTTATTGTCCGAGGGGTAGAGGGGAAGAGGAAACTCCTGTCATTCCTCCCCCTTCCCCCCCCGTCTTGGCAAAGGGCGTGAGATACAGGAGATAGTAAAACCTTATCAATTGCACGCTTCTTTTTTTTTTTTATGGTTTATTTATCAGGGTAAATCAAGTGGGAAGAACGGTCCAGTTCAGTATATTAAGTGTTTACTTGTTATGTGAGGGGGAGAACTTTCCCCTCTTTCCCCTCTTGATTTGTTGGAATGACCACAGAAGTAGCTGGAAGTCCCTTTCAAGGTGAATTACAAACACTTTTTTTTTTACATAAAAAGTTGTAACTCACCCTCCTCCTTGGTGGTTGAATTCTCTAAGGCAAGCGTGTCAAACTAGTTTCAACATAAGGGCCACATTCTTTTCTTCTTTTTTTATCACCGCGTCTTACTACCCGTTCGGGTCATATGCCTATTTACTAATTACGCTAGGGGTTTAAGCGATTATGAAGGTTATTTTTTAGAGGAAATGTACCCACATTTGCGTGAAGAGAGGGTGATAGTGGAAAACCATTTTAGGGAAAAATCACTCATTACACCTGATCGAGATTAAAACCTCGATCTCCCCATCAACGGCAATCTAGTCTAGTGCCTTTGACCACGCGGCCACTGAACTGGGATAGCTTTCCTTTTGAAGTGACTTTCATAGCTGATGACCAAAGAGATTCACTCTATATCTTGTATGTTTGTTATTTTTTTACAAGAAAAAAAGATCATACACTATTTAGAGATAGGGGTTTGAATCCCGGGTCGGGTCAACTCAGGGTGGTTTCCCTAAATTATTTTAGATAATACCTCCACGCAAATACGATTACACTTCGTCTAAATTCAACCTTCATCATCCCTAAGAGATTAAAATAATAGTACTATACATTTGCGTACAAACCAAATGGGTAGTAAAACGCGGTGCTATATAAAAAATAAATCCCACACTTATGTTCTGCCAAACATTGCAGATATTTAGAGAGCATATTAAACCATTTTTGAGAGTCACTCTCTAATGAATCAAGGGTAGAGGTTTGGAGTGCCAAACTCGTTTACTAGATTTCCTCAAATAACTATCAATCTTCAAATTCAATACGCTCATAAGGGATATTCCTAAAATGTTTGTAAATACCATAGCGAACAATCCTCAAATGAAGTGTGACCAAGACATCACAAAGGTAGCGTGAGTTAAGGTTTTTAGTTGTGTTTTTTTTTACAACGAAACTTTTTAGGGGTGAAATAAAAAACTATTTCTCCAGTAGATAAGTTTAGTTTAGTATTCTACAAACAGTAATTTCAACAGGTTGTTGAATATCTGTCATGAGCATAAGAACATTTTAAGAGCGCTTTTTCTCTTGGCTTAGAAAATATGTATCCTCAAATTCCATTACACTTCTGAGTTGACATATATTAAAAAAAACTGTTGATATTACCAGGTGTAAAAAATTAAATTACACTTTTTTACCTACTTTACTGACTTTGGATGAACAAGTTTTTTTATTATAAGAATTGTAAAAAAAAAACGTGGACCTTAACTCACATTCCATCCCACCTTAACATCAAAAACACTGTGCTGACAACTTTGTCAATGGCACATTCTCTGGAAAGGCCACGGTTCTTTGCGCCTACAATAACTTGCTTAGGCAACGCCACCACGAGGACTCGTACGATTGGTTGCAGACTCGTATCGTGACTTTTTCTCTTTGCGTCTTTCCTATATATATTTTTAACACCGCGTCTTACTACCTGTTCAGGTTATTCGCATATAATGATAACTACTCTTTCGGGTTAAGGATGAGGCAGGATGCATTTTAGCGGTAGTCTACCCGCATTTTCGTGAAAGAAGACTGGGAAACCGTTCAGGAAAAAAACATCTTCAATGGACCCGACAGGGATTCCAACCCCAATCTCTCCGTATTCATCAGGCTAGAATGATTTAGATCAGGGGTCTTCAGCCCACAGCCCACTTACGGCTCATGGTAACTTTTTTGCAGCCCACTGGCTCATGAAAAATATAAAATTATTTCAAGAAAAGAAAATTACATTAAAAATATATATATTTTTACATAATCAACTAATAAAATAAATACTTATTTAATTTAAGTATTTTACGATATTTATAAACGATTTTTGCTTTTTACGTGAAGATTACGTTTTAATACAAATGTACTTTTAACCGGTAAATGAGAACTCTAGTAGATAAAACAAATCATTCTACCTCCTGCTATGGAACAGTAGAGAACATTCTTCACGAGAAATAATAATCTCTGGTGTGAGTATAAGAATGAGCTGATCTGAATATTTTAATATCTCTCCAATCCTAACACTATCGGTACAGTGTCGTGGCCCAGCGAGCTAACAAGGGACAGAAACTTTGGCCCTTGGACGTAAAAAGGTTGAAGAACCCTTCCTTAGACGATTCAGCCTTAACTCCAACCACAAACCTTCACATACCAAGTACATTCTCCGCTGTCAAGATTGTTGGGGAAAGTTTCTCAAATTGGGAAATGATCTTGTTTGTGGGTCGCGCGTCCTTGGAGACCGGATACAACCCCCCCCCTACCCCCCCCCAAACAAATGGTAGCCTAGGAGACCACGGGAAGTAGAAGTACGTCGCTCAAACACTCGCCTTAGATTGCGCTATACCCCCAATCGATGGTCATTAAGGGCACAACCTACCCGGAAGGAAATTCCCGAAGCATCAGAACCAAAACTAAACTATTTATTCACAAAATAAAACTATTTAAAAAAAAATTATTCATAACTAGTCGGACAAGATATTATTTCAACACTATTAACAAACTGGATACATCTGCACTGATGTGTTAGGAATGAGGAGGTAGAATTCATAAGTGAAATGTATCCGCATTTGAGTGGAGGTGAAAGTAAGATAACCATTTATGAACAAAAAACACCCTCGGTATATCCATCCGGTGCTCGAACCTCAACCTCCCCATCACAGATAAAGAAGACCAGAAGAGCTTGACGTTTAGTAGATTGGGTTTTTTTTTACTCAAGCCTATATAAATACTACAAGATATAATAATTAAGGTTTGATATTTATTTTAGTGCATGTTAAATTCCTCAAATAAATGAAAAAAAAATGTTTTTATTCTTTTATACCTTTATTTCTCTCGCGGATAGACTTGTATAACTTCCAAGTTGTGGTGACAGGATCTAGTAGAGGAAGGAGATGATGTCGATAGAGTGTAGATATGAAACCTATCTCTGAGCTAGTTGAGTTTAAAGAAACAAAACAAAAATCTTATGCAATTGAATGAAAACAGCTTCCAGATCTCGTATCTTGTTTGTTAATCGACCTGGGCTGTATCGATCCCTGTCCCCTCCTATGTCCCCATATGTGCTTGTTAGGGGGACAATGAGATGTTAAATAATAATAATAAAAAAAAGCCGTCCAAACGAAGTCGTATCGATTGTAACCCGACCTTGTACTTGTCTGATGAAGCCGGCCGGGCCTAGTGGGTCAGTTGAGACACGTGGTATTGTGAGAAGGGGGGGGGGGTATGATTTGAATTCTCCCCCTTCACCCTTATTTAGGGAAAGAGGTACACCCCCTACCACTCGTGTCTGAAAGGGGACACACACAAACACACAGCATTGTTCCATGTGACTCACCACCCCACCCCCACCCTAAGACCCAGGGCTGTCATCTGGACCAGTGGAAAGGGTGGGTGGTGGGGGAGGAGGAAAGGGAGAAGGGCGTAACTGACCATGCCTCCTCCTAGACTATAGGAACAACCCCCCCTCCCCTCTTGTCCTTTGGGTCTTGACAAAGCTTTTGTGTGCCAGAGAGACTTGGGAGGGCAGTCCTTACACACAACAACACTATCCTCGTCAACGACTGCAGGCCGCAGACGAATGCTGGAGCATTTTTATTCTTTGCCCACGTTTAACTACTCGTACCGACGTTATAGAAGGAAAGGTTGAGGGAAAGAGGAGCTTAGGAAGGATTACTTGAAGGAAATAAGAAAATTCTGGGAGCTGAAGGAGGAGGCAGAGGACAGGGTGCATTGGCGGTCTAAGTTCACAGACAAAAGCTCTGGACCTGTCTTAAGAAAGAACATATAATAATAATAATAATAATAATAATAATAATAACTAGACTTAATGAACGTAACAGGTACATGCACCCACCTGCTTGGGTCACATTTCTTTGAGACTTCCGCCATGTTCGTCCATCTCCATAAATTGGTTTTAGGTGCGGATCATATTTTGTTAAATTAATAGACTGTTAATTACATCCAATCTCACTGAGACCAGTTCATGCTCGGACCGGAAAAGTATCGAAATACAGTTTTTTGCATTTTTTATTTGGCACCAGTGAAATTGGGAAAAATATTTTTTTTTTTCAATTTTTTTTTTGTATTAAAAAAACTTAAACGATTTCACTGGTCATAATATTATTCTATTATATTTTCATGTTGAATACATAAAACCACACTACAAAACGACGTCTCGTTCAAGTTGTATTACCCACCTTATTTAGGTGTTATCCGGGGGGTAATTGAGCGATATTTTTAGCTTTTTTAAAAAAAAGCGGGTTGCATCTTAACTTGACGCACTTAAGCACACTAAGCACTATCACACTTAGATGCCAATGTGCGACCTAAAATAGAGGGAATAAAATAAACAGTTTGCCCTGCGAGGTCTCTTGTTTACCTGCTGATAATAATCACCCTATTCCACTGACAAGTATACACACTCATTCTACTATTTGCTCCTGTATAGCATTGACTTTCATTCCTACTGGTCAAATTCGTGAATAAACCAAATCACCTAAGTTTTATATGGTTAAAAAAAAAAGTTTACGAAAAAACTACTTTATGAGCATCACCAAATATTTTTCTTTGACGATGTACGGCCATCTTTAGAACTATAAAAAAATGTATGGCTTTTGTTTCAATGTTTATATCTTTAAAACTCACCGAATATAACGAAAACACATAACTTAGGCGAGTTAAACCATCGGAAATCCTAACTTAGACGTAACTTGCTGCTACGTCATAGTAAGATGACGTACTTAACTTATGAGCGTTCACTTAAAGCTAATATGTACCAAAGTAAAGCCCCCAGATTTTCAATATTTGGGTGTGAGCAAATTTAAGAATTAACTTAAGGTAAAATATATGATACGCGTTTATACTTTTAGAAAATACAAATATAGGCCTATTATTTTACGGTCAACATTGGTAACATTTTACTACACTAAAACCTCGTTAATCCGAACTAATTGAGTCCTAAGCTTGTTCGGATTAGTGAATGTTTGGATTAAACCGGAGAGTAAAGGGAGTTCACTAAAAAATACGAATATTAAGTATTTACTATCAGATAGGCCTATCGCTGTTTCTTACTATTCTATTTTGAGCTTGTTAACCAATTAAATATATTTCACCTGACTTAATTTTAAGAATCAAATAGCCAAAGATGTTATTAATTTTAGAGGGGAATTCACGATCTAGATATCATATTCTGAAAATTGAAAAATGACACCTGGACACGGGAATCGACCCCGGGACCCTTGGCTTAGTACGCCAATGCTCTACCACTGATCTATCCAGGATCATTCATCACTCATATTTTAAGGCACAGTCTATGATGGCTCGTGAATAAAGCTGACGATTTCCGCACGTCCATCATAGACTCTGCCTTAAAATATGAGTGAAGAATGACCTTGGGCACGGGACGAATCCTGGATAGCTCAGTGGTTAGAGCATTGACGTACTAAGTCAAAGGTCCCGGGTTCGATTCCCGTGTACAGGTGTCATTTTTCAATTTTCAGAATATGACTTAATTTTGTTTCCCCGTTTTTCGAAAAATATGTTCGGATTATACAGAATTTCGGAATACCGAGGTTCGGACTAGAGGAGTTTTACTTATACGGTCAGTGTTATTTTATAGCTCTCGATAATAGCTATCAAAAATGACAGTTTCGGAACACATGACTTGACGTATGAATACGTTAAATTAGAGCTAGTAACTGCTCTAGACCCGCTTCAGTGGCCACATGGTCTAACGCGATACGGGACATTGGGGTTCGATCCCAGTTGGGATGATTTTTCCTAAATGGTTTTCCACTCTCCCTCCACACAAATGCAGGTGTGCCTCCTTTAAACTAAACCTCTGTCATTCCTAACACACTAGTGTATTTGGTGGTACCTTGGCATATAACCCGAACGGGTAGTAAGCCGCGATGTTAAAGAAGAAACTTCCCTAGCTGTCGGATAAGGTTGTTTCTATGAAAATTGGACACTAGCATGATTTGTGTGCTGGTTGCCAAGTACAGATCGGACGGAAGCAAGCAAGTTAGGTTTCCATTGTGACACTGGTTGAGGGGTTTGATCGTGTGACAAGCGACTGTGTCCATCTTGAGCGTCACCCCCTTCTAAACCGCAGGACAATGACACAGGAGGTTCAAGGAGGGGGTGGCGGCACCAATGTCCAATCACTACCGCGGCATCCCGCCAGCTGATCAATACCACTCTCTGGAGCATGTAACACAGGCATATGGGTCAAGGGCTGTTAGCATTCTTCTTGCCGTGGTCAAGAGCACTGAGACAACAGCCTGGAGTATTGAGACACTAGTCTGGAGCACTGAGACACTAGTCTAAAGCACTGAGACACTAGTCTGGAGCACTTAGACACTAGTCTGGAACACTGAGACACTAGACTGGAGCACTGAGACACTAGTCTGGAGCACTGAGACACTAGTCTGGAACACTGAGACACTAGACTGGAGCACTGAGACACTAGTCTGGA
>CABFWB010005928.1:22675-38692 GCA_902151455.1 Timema bartmani | reverse complement strand
TGTCTAGACAGACCTGTAGTAGTTCTAAGCGTGTACACTCTGTTTAACCTGAGACAGTTACTTGTTACACTGTGGCTCTATATTGTAAGCTACACCATAGTGTCAGGTTAAACACAAGAATCAAAATGGACAATAACCATCTTATGGCTTTTATCGTTTTTACACATTTTTATCATTTCAACTGTACTCTGTGGCCTGTTCCACTGTTTTGATATTCTCTGTTCTTTGAACACCACATTCTCTTTGCCAGTATCTCACTGTCCCAGCAACTCCTGACAAGATTCCTACAAACCTTGGTTCTCTTAGATACCATTTCTTTGTCATTCTTTTCCTTTCCTGTGGTTTTCCTATCTTTCCAAATGTTCTTTCCTTCTGTTCTTATGCTGTCTCTTTAATTTATCTCTCTCTCTTTTAATTTCCTTCTTATTACTTATTTTTCTACTCTCTCATTTGTTTCTTCAGCTTTCTTCCCACCTGTCTTGTTTTCCTCCTACCTGTGTCCCCCTATGTCCTGTTTGTTCCTGTGTCTCCCTATGTCCTGTTTGTTCCTGTACCCCCCTATGTCCTGTTTGTTCCTGTGTCTCCCTATGTCCTGTTTGTTCCTTTACCCCCCTATGTCCTGTTTGTTCCTGTACCCCCTGTCCCCACCTATGTCACACCGATGCAGGAGAGCACGTCCTGTTCTTGTGGCTGTTAATGGATGTCTGTTAAGACTGTCTCTCCTCAGGGCTGCTCGTCGCCGCTGGTGGTAAAGTTCGCCGACACTCAGAAAGAGAAGGACCAGAAGAGACTGCAGCAGATGCAGGCGAACCTGTGGAACCTGGCCGGAGTCAACATGAACCCTCAGTACCTCACGGTGCGTACACCCTGGTCCCCTGATTGTGTGTGAGGGGGAGATATAACAAAACTAATTGGAGCTCTTGGGGAAATTGCTCCAGCTAATGTTTAAAAATTCCATGCTCTCCCACAGAACTATTCTTGAAAATGTGATTATCATAAAAGCTATTTTAATTGTCACCACCAGCAAATTTTTAAAAATTTGTCTCATAACTGCTATTTGGAGAGGTCCTCTACCAGAGTATATTTTTTTAAATTTGGGTGCCCCTAAAGGATAATTAGGGTAGAAATTTTTGGAAAACTATGACTATCATATAAGCTATTTTTAGATTAATACAAGGCCCTCTCTCTGTTTCAAATTCGAGAATATCAGAAGGAAATAAAATAAATATAAGGGTGAATCTATTTGAACGGAGAGGAGGGAGAGCAGCACCTAACCTTCTTCACTAACCCTCACTCTGGTTACATCGCCACTGGGTGGGATTATTCAGGCTCTGAATGAAGTTTGCTTTTATTTCCTGGACTAACTAATTCCCTACATATTGACATCTATTTGTCGTGGTGTTGGCAGCTCCTACAGCAGATCCAGGCATCGTCGGGGGGCACCCCTGCGACTATGAACGGCGGCCAGTCGACGCTTGGCAGCGTTCAACAGCAACTGTTGATGCAACAGTCAGGTCAGTCTCCCGTGGATCAACTGAAGACACAGTTGCTCCTGCAGAATATCAAGTCCTCTTCTCCCGCCACAGTAGGTGGGTGCGAGTCAGGGTGCTCGCTTGCTCGCTTCCTTGATTACGGAATGTTGCACAGCAGAGTGTGTCACATGATACACGTCTAGACCAATAACAGTAGCTCTCACGAGGTTATTTATTTGTTGCTGTAAAAGTAGTTTATTATCCATATCAGTGGCATACAGACTTAGGTGTCAGGCTCGTCTGGACTGGTTGGTCGAGATTATGTAGATTTGAGTATACAGGGGCTGGTTTTTCATACCCTCTACCACCAAACAAAGGTACATTTCCTCTAAACTATCTACTCATATTTACTCTATTGATGTATTTTGGGTAGTAAAGGTTTGGTGCGCATAAAAAATAAAAAGCGGATCACCAGTTAAATTAGAACCCAATTTTCTAATGAAGAACCTTCTGAAAAGGCCTTTTTTCGTACAGAATCCTACCTCTTGTTGCGGTTCAGGTAGGAGAAAGGGCCTCTCGGATGGTTCTTGGCTAAGAAAATAGGGCTGTAGGCAGGCTGCTTGTTCTTAGAGAACTACATTGACATGTTTAGCTCTCTTTTGTTTAGTTTAGCATGAAGCATTATCTGGCTTCTATTACCTTTTTGTGTGTTTTATGAACCTATGAGCAAGACATGATAGTTTGCATTAATAGTTTTGTGTGAGTTTGTTTTTATTCTGGTTTGTTAGTTTGTAGTTGATTGCTCAGCAGTCTCACTTCATATACAAGTTGTATCAAAGGGCCTATCTCCCTCCGTGATCCTTACAACTGGACACAGCTCTCGCCTGTGAGAAGGAACTAATATAAATTAGAGCTCTTTCTCCCTCCTATCAGCAGTATTGTATGGTTCATGGAGCACCTCTTAGGGTGATGGTTTGTGTCTTGGTTAGATCCAGTCATTAAAGTTGTTGAAACCTTCTTTTGTACGACTGGCTAATCTCTGCATGTTAGTTGCGTTGTTTCCTGGAACAGCTCAGATTGAGTTGTATTCTCTCTAGAAGGGACTGACAAGATGCCTTAGGTTGAGTTGTATTCTCTCTATAAGGGACTGACAAGATGCCCTAGATTGAGTTGTATTCTCTCTATAAGGGACTGACAAGATGCCTTAGGTTGAGTTGTACTCTCTCTAGAATAGACTGACAAGATGCCCTAGATTGAGTTGTACTCTCTCTAGAATAGACTGACAAGATGCCCTCGGTTGAGTTGTATTCTCTCTAGAAGCAGACTGACAAGATGCCCTAGGTTTGGTGGTATTCTCTCTAGAAGCAGACTGACAAGATGCCCTAGGTTTGGTGGTATTCTCTCTAGAAGGGACTGACAAGATGCCCTCGGTTGAGTTGTATTCTCTCTAGAAGGGACTGACAAGATGCCCTAGATTGAGTTGTACTCTCTCTAAAAGGGACTGACAAGATGCCTTAGGTTGAGTTGTATTCTCTCTAGAAGGGACTGACAAGATGCCCTAGATTGAGTTGTACTCTCTCTAGAAAGGACTGACAAGTGTTTGTCCACACCCCTGGAAACAAACAAACAAATGACTGGGATATTTGGGAATTTTGAAAGTTTTTGGACAAAAGGCCCTAAGAACCAAGTGTGTGTGTTATTTCCCCCCACACCCTTGTCCTTGATCCCTTGAAAAGTGGGTTATGTAACGGATTGCGTGTATTCAGTCACCGGGCCCTAACCGCCCCATTGACCTCGCTATGGTGAATTTCCCTCCTCTACTTTTCTCCTGTGTCTGTAAAAATGGGAACTCTTCCCGGAAAACGGGGAGTTTTGTTGCAAGAAAGTGGTGGCAACCCTGTTGACGGAAGATTAGTATCCATGCGTGTTACATGTGTTACTCATACAATGTAGTTTGTGTGTTTCATTAGATATAACCTTGATTGGTTTGTGTAATCAACTGGTTAGAATTCTGTTAGCTGGGCTCTTTAGGCCATAAAATAGCTAATACGACATCTCGCCTTGAAGGTCTGTTCGTTGCACCATCATGAGTGGTGCACAAGGCCCACACTTCGGTTCCAGACTACTTTCCTTTGGAATTATTGTGAATATTTGCTTATGAAAGAACTGGCTGGTCAAAATGTGTGAAACTGACGCCTTTATGCCTTTTTTCGTGTCAATCTTGAAACAATAGAGAACATCTTCGTGTTAATACAATGACATACAACCTCAGCAAATACAATATTTTCTAATCTAATCCTAATATTCGCTTTACCAAACTCTAATCAAATTTTAATTGATTATTTTAACATTAAATTGTTTCTAATCAAAATTATTATGATTAAATGTATCAAATTTAAGTAAAATATTGAATTTCAGATATTTTTATCGTGTCTAGTAAAAAAAAAAGTAAACACATTGTGTCTAAATAATGAATAAATGATAAATATTAAGATTCCAAAGTGTGACTTTGTAATTCCATATAAATTCCATCAGATCTAAGTCTAGTATCTGTTTGGATCTAAAATTTAAAATATAATTCAAACCTAAGATTTAAAGCCGTGTATTTTATCAAGATTCATATTATTCATATTTGATATGTTCAAACTTCGTACATTCTTGAATAAAAGCACATTATATGGAATAAATGTACTGGCCTTCTTTCCACAAGTCTGCGGTTTGATTCCAAACTGAGTATTTTGTGAGAAAGCAGACAGGTTAGCCTATGAGGGGGAGGGGTGGATGGAAAATAATGATATGATAAGGAATGTGGCTGTGCTTTGTTTGGTCCTAGTTGTGTAATTTGGCACCAGATATCAGCACAGTTGCGAGTGAGTAACATATGTTTATTGTAAGTTACTCCCCGAGTGCCAAACAAAATGTCTTCTGTTGTTTGCGATACAATCTTTAGGCTACTAATGAAGTGCCGACGGACGTTTTGCAAACACAATCTTGGCTGGATCTGTTTCACAAGGTTCCTATCTGGGACAACTGTAAAGTTCATCTAGTCGAGCTTGTCAACTTGTTCATCTCATTTGTTTGATGATTTACTTAATATATCTTACCTTTAGCTATTTTTCAAACCGGTGGTACAGTCACATTTTCATACAAAGACAGATATGAAGGTCACTAGATCTACTTTTGTATATTCACACATCAAGTCGTGTAGGAACATGAGACCTCAACCCAAGAGTTTGGGCAACTGTTCCTTGTGGTGTCATTAGAGACTTGTGTCTATATTCCGAGCTGTTGTATGACTCATAGCGGGGTTGTTTCTGGCAAGACACCTCCTTCACATGTACCTCACCTCCCCTCACCTTGAGGGCTCCTCCTTGTCAACATAAATAACTGTCACACTTTTTATTGTACTGGTGTGAGGTTGGTTCCTCTCTTACGACACTGTGTTTCACTCACTTTTATTAAGGGTGGCTCAAAGGCGAGTTAAGTTTATAACAAACAATGTTTTGGACAAAATATATTATACGGCCTAAAGTGGCTGGCTGCATTCCGGGACGGATAATACCAGTGTAAATAATTTTTATTTTTGGATTGCCTACTTTTTTTTTTCAATTTTCACAAAAAATTTTAACTTTGGTTTAATATAATCTGACCACTTTTTGATTGTTATGTAAAATAGGAACACAGTAATATTATATGAGGACACTAACAATTAAACTAGAACGAAATTTCAAAAATCTTAAATATACAGTATTTTATTTTTGAAATTAAACATCGTTTACAAAGTAAGAACAAGTGAAAAATAGACCGTCAAACGGATTACATAATAAATTCAGTAAATGTTTTACAGTGGATATATACCGGTGTGTTTATTTTCAAACTCACTTGCTAACACCGTGAACCGGGGCTAAGAAGTCGCTATTCTAGTGTATATCAAATATTGATCCTGTTTAATTTAATGTTCTACTCATGGTAATATGTCATGAGCACAGCAGTACTTTATAACCCTTTTAAAAGGAGAGAGAAAGTTCTGTTCAAAATGCACGATGCCAATGACTTCAAGAACTGTTGATATCCCCACGTGTGGGCAGCTGGAGATATTTACCAGAGCAACAAAAATACCACCTTAACAATCTGCTACACTTCACATTATATCAGTTATACTTTGTTTTATTTGCTGTGAACTGCTGGGAGGGTTGGCTATGCCATGGCTTTGACTGTTTACAGTTTGGAAGACACTGCTCTGATAACTAACACTAATTTAGCCACAAGATGAGGTGAATTACTCGATAAACTCCCCCTTTCATTGACTGTACAGTATCTTAGAGCTCTTGTTGTCCGTGTTTTGATACTTGATTAGCAATTTGTTGTTGTTAAAAATGATTGGATTGCTCACATCTTGTTTAATTTGCAATTGTATGTTGTTTGATATTTTACTCTTAAAATTGTTCATATTTTGGTTTTTACATAATTATGTGCTAGCATGATTGTGTAATATTGTGAGTGTCTAGTTAGATAATATACAGATACATACAAGATGATTAATGTGCAATATCTGTTAAAATCCTAACTAATGTAATAAGATTTACGGTACTAGTTTATCTAGGTTTCAGGTGCTAGTAAGTTTGATGTGTTAAGTTCTGGTTGAACATTAAAATAATTCTCTTTTCGCATAAAGCATAGTAACTTACTATAGTTTTATATTTTTGTGGGGTTGGTATAATGTTGTTGAGTGTGTACAGGATTGCAGAACCTGGCGCAACTGCAAGGCTCGGGTCTCGGTAACACAGGCCCAGACATCAGTCCCGCCAACTTGCAAGGATTGGCCACTCTCGCCAACCTCTCTGCCTCCAACCATCGTGAGTCACACACCGCCTCCGCTTGATTTCTATTTAGTTTTGATACAGACAGGTAACTCGGCTGGGTCCCTCGTATCCGGGACTTCCTGATAATATACTATGAGCCACTGGCTTGTAACTTGCAAGATTCGAACCTGGTACTAGGCGCGCACTGTGAAGTCTTAGTGCCTCTCGGCACTAGCGCTATGTTTGGCTACATGCAGTCAGTTTAATTTAGCGCTGTCTTGGGACTAAGTAAATTATGGTTTGATCTTTATGTACAAGTCGGACTATGGCCAGACTGGGCAGTAAATGTTACTAGATAGGAGGTGATTTTATCAGCTCACGCCTTACAAACTAACTTAACTCTAGAACAGACATTTACCCTCGTTATCATTTCATAAAGTGGAAGGAAAATTGATAAGATACTTTTATTTATTTATTTTGGTCTGACTGAGAATTGGGCCCTGGACACTCGCACAAATAGTCGTTCTATAGCCGAGTGGTTTTCTGTTTTTATTAACTGTAGGTCTACTGACAGAAACCTGGAATGTTCCGTTGTGTTTGGAACATTAAGAGAACCTAATATTATACTTTCAGGTTAGTTTGTTTTTATCTTTCTGTCTCACCATTTGTTTGAGTTACACACAAATGAACTAATTATGATAATGATGGGAGGCTGAATTGAGAGTAAATCTACCTGCATTTGCGTGGAGGGAGAGTGGAAAACCATTTAGCTAATAAACCTCACTACACCCAACCAGGATTCGAACCCCCGATTTCCAAGTCATCATCAGTCCAGTATATTGCGAGAAGGATGCCTTAGAACATTTGACCAAGGTTAAAATGAATTAAACCTGCAGCACAGTAATAAAATCTACCTTTTAAAAATGTTACTTTAGTCTTCATTCTTCAGCTCTTTTTAAAAAACATAGCTTTGGAATTTTAATGTCTCAACAAAAACTAGCAATCTTTTTAAAGAGTCCTTAAAAAAGTTAGTTTTTAGAGAAGTTACGAAGGCTGTTCCACGGCAGCATGGCACTTGACGAGTTGACGGGTCGCACTTAATACACGTGTTGCCTCCTGAGATGCTCTTTAGGGGCCAGTCGTCAGTCGTCGAAACTAGAGCCATACCGGTTGGCTCGCCGTCAAGTATTGTGTGGCTGCCAACATGTTCGCACGCACCGGCAGGAGAAATATTCCATGCTTGTTGACGAGATGAGTTAGTTGAGTTATTGACGCGGTGCCAGCTGGTACGTTCATTATGTTAATGTGGTTTGGACAAATCATAACCGAGTTGAAGAGAACCAGGATATTGTTTCAGGCACAGGGCGGATTGTCCAACATGGCGCTAGCGCTAAATGTATTAAACGTTCTGTGCTATGTTCCCATTTCTCTACCTCTAAATCTCTTTCTCCTTCCTGCTCTGGAATAGTGCCAATATTTTAATTTTAATCTTATTTTTGAATTAAAAACACCTGCCGCACTACTTAGTAATATTTATTTTACAGCCAAAAATAACATTTTGCCACAGGCACAATTATTTCCGCATTTTCCTGGCTTTGTATATTTGAACTAATTGTACATATGGACACACGGTGTGTGTTGTTTCAACTGTTAATGTTAATAACAAGGTGTCCAGCAACAGGGAAAACAGGGAATTTGCTCAAATTTCTGGAATTTTCACATATTCACTAAAATAATAGGCCTAAGCTATTTTCATTTACAATAACCAACTGTAAAAATAAAAATGTTCTTCCAGTTAATACTCACTGCGAATTTCTTTCAGTACAGTTGTCCATGTTGAGTGTACTAATCTCAGTTCTACAAGTCAACATTTTCATCTCAACTCTCCACCCCTCTATTGCGTGTCTTTAGCCAAAGTCGAGTCATTAGTTCATCAGCCTGTTGATGTATAAATATAATCTAACTGAAATCTAACTTAGATCGCACGACCCAACAGCCCATTGCTTTAATCTGACATCATTTAACTCCTTCATAGTGTGTTGCAATTTCAAAATGTGTGGGTGTGTGTCTAAAAATACTACACTAAGTTGCAATTTCAATACAATAATGTTTATAATATAGTGACTGGAAAAGTCAGGGAATTTTAAAATATAGTTTGGCTGGACACCCTGAATAAAACTCGCTTCGGTGGTCAAATAGTACAAGGTGTGGCTTTCATAATAGATTAGACTAGACTGATGATAGTGGTTCGATCCCGGTCGGCTGTACTGAGGGTGGTTTTTCATATAAAAATAAAAACTATCGGGCAAACGGTGACCTGCTGTTTTTTGGTTTGTCCGCAGCTGTGAATCCTATGAGTATACAGAACTTGGTGACATTGGCAGCCATGACGGGAGGCAATGGTGCCAACCTTCAAGTCTCCCCCAACGGTGAGTGCCCTAGCTGGTTTCTTAGCTAAATATCTCACAGATTTGAAAGAATTGTTGTTAAATCAGAATGCACCACTTTAGGGGCTTGGTGTCAAATTGAACAACGAAATATTCTCGGAGCCAATTGGAAGCGGCTGGAGTAGGTATCTTGTGAAGTAGCAGCTTACCTTGATCGGTTCCACTATGGCATAGCCTATAAGATAGGGCCATAGTATAATCAGTCAAGGTAAGACAGCTAACTTTCAGGATGAACGGAGTATACATATCGGAAAATTAAAAGTATCGAGCATATTATGTGTATTTTGGCCTTGAATATTTACAGGGCAAAGCTTTGTAATTGTTTTTTTGTGAAGTCAAAATTAACAAATATTGGCAGCAAAGTCCAAGTCGGTTAAGATTTTCACTAAATAATATGATACCAACTGATGTAAATTGAAAATATTGATTAAAGGGAAATAAAATTAATAAATAGTCCAGCTGAAAATACAAAAAAGTGTTGAAAATCTAAAAAAATATGACATTTGTCACCATGCTATGCCCACTTTTTAGCACCACCGTTATGTCAAATATATTTGTCTTATTTCTCTTCTGCCCCTTTCTAATAGGAAGGGGCAATAAAGATTACTTGTGTGAGTAATAATATACAACTTTTATTGAGCCAGCATATAAAACAATATTTTAGCCATATACTTCTTCGCTGGTCAAATGGTCTAAGGTGTCACTCTCACAATAAACTGAATTATCAGTGAAAGGGAAAAACGGGTTCGAATCTCTTTCAGGTGTACTAAGGGTGGTTTTTCATGCTCCCTTCACACAAATGCAGGTACACTTTCTCTAAATTCAACCGTCCTCAGCCCAAAAACAGCATAGTTAGCGTACAACCCGAATGGGTAGTAAGATGTGATAAAAATAATTACCCTTAAGGCTGCGTTAATATTTTAGGTTTGAGTTTAACGTTAATATTGTGTTAAGGTTCTGTTTTGTGCTTTTTAAAACTTACAATTCTTGTTTATAGAATAAATTATGGTTGTAAACCTTCCATGCTATTTTCATGGCTATATAACAATACAAATATCGTGGACTGAACTTAGCAATGTTTTATTTAGAAACATCAACTGTTAAATTCAGAAAGTACAGAAGTAGTCCAAATAGTTGAAAGATTGTAGCCACAGCCTTAAGTGAATTCTGTTGATAATTGTATGTTACTAAAGCTGTGGTTGTTCTCGCTGTTTCTTAGGGTCCAGTGCATCTGGATTAAGTAGTCCAGGTTGGTCAACTTTTTTGACAATTTGAACCTTGTTCTTGCACATTTTTTACTTAGATCTCTGGGTGTGTGTGTGTGTGTGCTTTTTTTTATGTGTGTGTGTGTGTGTGTGCTTTTTTTTATCTGTACCTGGTTTATCAGGTTGGTAACACCTCCCCCCCCCTCTTGCTGTGTACTTGTAAGCCTGCTTGCGTGCATGACAAAGGGGAGAATACAAATACCTGATTTTTATATTTTACCTTTTTTTCTGTTTTTAAATATAGTTGTAGTTGTAATTAATGTACCAAATACACCGGAAAATCTATTTAATGTTCTTTGTTTCGTTGCATTTAACTTCTTATCCTGACAAAATAGGGAATGTCGTAATTTGTCATTTCATATGTGTTTGAAGAAAGTACAGGAAAGATGGATGGAAAATTTGTAAAAGGGAAGAACCAACATAGTTCACACTTTACACTGTTGCCACTGGACAAAGAGGTAGTGGCTGTTTCTTAAAGAAACTTGATCGTTACCGCCCAAACCCCCGACCTAGGTTTCATTCTATCGGAACACATCAGGAGGAAGTGGGAAACATGCAACAAAGAAACTTCCTAAAAAAGGAAACCAAAAACCTAAAAGAGAGAAAAAGGTAATTTTAAATATTGACAGGACACTTAGATAGGAACATGCAAAAGTAACAAATAACATAAAGGACGAACACAGGGAATGGAGATTGGATTCGAATATATGGATTTTTGTTTCATCTTTTAGGGAGTTGCGTTGAGTTCTGATAGAATGGGGGGATTGGACTGTGACAATCTATTTTCTTTGTGTGTGTGTGTGTGTGTGCTTTTTTTTATCTGTACCTGGTTTATCAGGTTGGTAACACCTCCCCCCCCCTCTTGCTGTGTACTTGTAAGCCTGCTTGCGTGCATGACAAAGGGGAGAATACAAATACCTGATTTTTATATTTTACCTTTTTTTCTGTTTTTAAATATAGTTGTAGTTGTAATTAATGTACCAAATACACCGGAAAATCTATTTAATGTTCTTTGTTTCGTTGCATTTAACTTCTTATCCTGACAAAATAGGGAATGTCGTAATTTGTCATTTCATATGTGTTTGAAGAAAGTACAGGAAAGATGGATGGAAAATTTGTAAAAGGGAAGAACCAACATAGTTCACACTTTACACTGTTGCCACTGGACAAAGAGGTAGTGGCTGTTTCTTAAAGAAACTTGATCGTTACCGCCCAAACCCCCGACCTAGGTTTCATTCTATCGGAACACATCAGGAGGAAGTGGGAAACATGCAACAAAGAAACTTCCTAAAAAAGGAAACCAAAAACCTAAAAGAGAGAAAAAGGTAATTTTAAATATTGACAGGACACTTAGATAGGAACATGCAAAAGTAACAAATAACATAAAGGACGAACACAGGGAATGGAGATTGGATTCGAATATATGGATTTTTGTTTCATCTTTTAGGGAGTTGCGTTGAGTTCTGATAGAATGGGGGGATTGGACTGTGACAATCTATTTTCTTTAAGAGGCAGTCATTGCCTCTTTGTCCAGTGTCAGCAGTGTTAAGTGTGAACTGTGTTCGTCCCTTTTATATATTTTTATCCACCTTTCCTGCACTTTCTTCCAAATATAATACAACTATCTCATAAAGCGAAAAGAGATCTATTTTCATTTAAACCGTTTTTATTTGAGAAGCTTCAGAATTGTCAATGTCTTTAATATTTTCTCTAATTGAATTGAAGTCTAACCTGATGAATATTAAATATAGTTATATTAAATTGTTTTTGATGACAGAAAGAGTTAAATGGGCCAACATTTCCACCGATTGCTATAAATAGTTTGAAGGCTCCACTTTGATCTTCCCCACAACCTACTAGAGCCGGCTGCATGCGCGGAACTAGTTCTTTCTGTGGATGTGTGTTATTTCTTGTGTGTGTACTGTACAGGTAGATTCCTCCCCTCCCCCCTTCGTCTTGGTGATTGAACTGAAACATTTGAAGCACACACCTCAATAGTTATCTTTCTCTCTCTCTCTATCTGTAGTTTATTGTGTAGTCATTTGTTTTTACTTTACTCTTCTAGAGCTTTTATACAAACTTTTGTTTTTATTGAGATAGTATATAAATTGTGAACAAATGTGACACTATTATTTATCTAATTTACCCATTTTAATTCAATTATAATTTTAATTTTATTCTAAACCTGTTTTTAAAACGTGTTAGTTAGATAGTTTTTATTGTTAATACTGTTTAGGTACCTACCGTAAATGTATAAAATCACTTCCGTCGGTGATTGTCGTACTTCAGATGCACTGGATTCAACACGAGTGTGTGATTGTGCCATGTTGTCTCTCTGGCGGAACAGACGAGGCCAAAGTTAGGCACTAAGACCACTCTGCCACTGGACACTGTGCTCTTCTCTGTCCACTGGCAGCAGTGTAAGGTGTAAACGGTATTACTAGTTTGACCTTCTATTTGATTCTGTTACATCTACTCTTAAATATTTAAAAAAAAATGTAATTCTGTTATTAAATACTAAACTGACCCGGCCATAGGCTGGAAACAGTTGATGATGATTAAATATGTTAATTTATTGATTGCAAAAAATAAGACACATTAAAGATAAAACTCGGTTAAAAAAAATCTTTGTATTTGTGGATCAGTTTAATACATTTTTTAAGGAATTTGTAAACAGTATTATTATAAATAAACCTTCATAAATTATAAATGGCATTCAAATGAATGTTTAGAAGGTTGGTTAGTCCCAGGGATAAAACTGCATGAATTGTACCTCAAACTGTTGAGTAACCCGTGAGGGGCTGACCTCAATTGAACGCTGTCCCCCTGAAGATAACATCAAGCCGTAGTTCATTTGCTGTTATCTGGGGAGAAAAAAAGAAAGAATTTGGCCCCAAAAGGTCCACTCTCAAACCCCCCGGCTATGGATGTGTGTATAAAACTATATCTAAACTGGTTTAACGCACAAATACAGATTTTTGCAGCAATATTTGTGTTCTCTTTGTGTTTGGTCTGTGTCTAATTAACTCTTTTTAATTATTGCAAGCTGAACCTTTATTTAATTAGCCTAGTTGTAAAATCTAGCCAGCTATATTATGTCTTGTTTAGTAGAGTATGAAATGTAAATATTACAATGTGTAATACACTTTATAAATACTTATAATATATTTTTTTTCTTCATTAAGTAGTTTTAAATGTCTTATTACAGCATTAGTGTAAATACTACAAGTAAACGCATTCTGCATGCTAGAGAAAAACCAGCCGTAGATGAATGGTTTGTCTGCTTTCATATTAACTTTGTCAGGTTTGTGACTGATCTGTACTTAGACGACAAGACATGAGGTGTTGTGCGAGAATGTTACTAAGTGTGAGTGGATGCTTGGTAGCGAGCACTCTCACCTTCTAGTCTACGACGGCGCAAAGGAAACAATACCGTAATCTGTAACTTTTGTGCCGGTTTATATAAAGTATTTCTTGAGTGGACAAGTCTAGTTAACTTTTCTTCACGTAGTAATCTCAGCCCTTGTGTGCGTTTCTGTGGCCGCATGGACTAACCCACTATTCTCCCAATAGTCTGGACCACCGACAACGAGGAGATCAAAGTTCGAATCTCGGTCAGATGTACCAAATTATTTTCCAAAAGTGTTTCCCCACTCTCTTTATACACAAATGCGGGTACATTTCCTATAAATGTAACCTCCCCAATCCCTAAAACCATTGGCATAATTATTACATAAGCGTATAATCCGGACGGGTAGTAAGACGCGATGCTAAAAAAAAGTCTGCACTTGAACATAAACTTTTCAAATAAAAGTAAAAATTCCTAATCAAATTCCATGATTACTGTTTAATATTAAAGAATTGTTGAGGCTACTACACAGAAAATTGAACTAAACCTATTCACCGCGACAATATTTGACCATTGCCAAAGAAATAAAAAAAGTTTTTCCGTCACGAATACTGAAATTAAATCACATTCCTGAAACACCAACTTAATTTGATTGAATATTGGATTGGAAAGAATGTTAGCTGCCAATTCACATGTTGCCGGTAATATATTGTTTATAAAGTGACATCGAAACATTTGGTAAAATACAATACCGAGATTATTATAATAATTTCTCATGAAAAGCGAATCTTGGTACTAACATTAAGTTGTGCGGGTTTTTTTTAATACTCTATTTTTTTATCTATAAATTTTCCAAACTCCCTTCTGCATAGTCTCCTTGTCTTATTTTGCTATAAATGACAAATTTTGTCGAGAAATATTGAAAATGTCGCGTTGGCACTGATAAGTCAATTATTGAAAGGTAAGATCTTAATTATGCGACTGCCCTCGGCTCATTGGTCTGATATACAAGTCTGCGTGTATTTTCTCTGTCAATTTACTTGCCCTGCATGTGTTAGTCCCCGGTGCCTGCCCCGCCCCGCCCCTGATATTTGTCCACAGAGTTTTGGAGCTTGTTTATACTAGCACCCCTCTGTATGTTTTTATTCTGTTTATATGTTGCAGCCTTATCAGGCCTAACAAACTCCACAGCAGGTATGTGTATGTGTCATTTCATACTACTACCACTAATACTAATACTAAGATTATAAACATTATTACAATGATTTCAATGACAACTTAGGGTTGATTACTAGTATTAAGTTAGTTGCTTTTATAATAATTCAACCAATACACACAACAGCCTCCACTAACAATTTGTGTTTCCTTTGTCTTCACGTTGTGCTAACATTCCACCTCCAATGATCTCACTTTATGTTGAAATAAGAGGAACATATTAGTGGGGTTCTCTAGATTTTGTCAAAATTCTTATTATTTAATGTTTCCTCCCCTAAATCTGCCAACAAAAGCATGTTGCTGATTTGATTAACAATTGCTGATCGCTTGAAGGCAGTCAGAATATTAATGAAATCATATTAAAATTTAGATCTGTGATTTAAGAGTGTTCATCATGGCAGGCCCAACTCGGCTCTTGTCTCGCGTTTGTGTGTGCACTTGCGAGGTTTGGGAGTAAAAGAGAGAATCTACAATATTCCAGAAATGTGTGCAGTGCATTCGTATTCGAATGATTACTCGGAATATTCCGGCGTGACGCTGGAGGACGTAGTTTCTTATTAATAACTACAATACTGATGTCCCTATTATGACAGAATGAAGATTTGTGCACAATGTCTTATATTCTAAAATAGTCAAAAACAGCCTTTTTCAATGCACGTTTTATCCCAATATAATTTAATATTTCAACAATATTCTGTATTAGGAACTTCTGTTAACTCTTTATATTCAATGATGTTTAATTATAAATGATCCACATGCAATAGTGTTAGTGTAAATTTACTATTTGTAGCCGACTGTACCACATTTGATTGGCATGTGATGCACGCTCTTAAAGTCGATTGATTGCCTTCAAAAAGTTGACGTAACATTGTAAAAATGGGTCTGTGCTATATTAGGAAGGTTGACTCACAGCTGATAAGAAAGAGAAAATTATTTTTTATATTTGTAATATTTTTAGCTCAATATTCTTTATATTTCATTTATTAAAAAATTATGGATCACATTGTGGGTTCAATGAAAGGGCAAGTTTTAAACTCTTACCTTAAGACCTCAATTTTCCTGTTCTTAACCTAATGGAAGCTGTGACTGGTTCATATGATAGCGATAAAATAATAGTTTCAGTTTTCTTAAATTAGTTCTGAGCCAACCTTTATTTTAAATTACCCAAGAGTTATGCTTGCACAGTTATTTATCCAAATGTTAAATGTACTTTTTGCTAATTAATATTAAGAACACTCATAAAAAATGGTCATAATTTACTATATACAGTCTTTTTTTTATGCAACATAATACAGACCCTCACATATAAGATGCAACATAATACAGACCCTCACATTTAAGATGCAACATAATACAGACCCTCACATTTAAGATGTAACATAATACAGACCCTCACATTTAAGATGTAACATAATACAGACCCTCACATTTAAGATGTAACATAATACAGACCCTCACATTTAAGAT
>CABFWB010005928.1:7533-20795 GCA_902151455.1 Timema bartmani | reverse complement strand
GGTCGAAAGGTGTAAGGCTTCACTCTAGTAATAGACTGACTGCTGATTACGGGGAGATTGGAGTTTGAATCCCGGTTGGGTGTACTGAGGATGGTTTTAACTTGATGGTTCTACGATCTCCCTCCATGCAAATGTGGATACACTTGATCCTAATACAATCTCCCTCCTCCCTAACTCATTAGCATAGTAGGTTGATATGCATATAACTCGACCTGGTAGACTCTGTGGAGGACATACATCGCCTAACTACACTACTCCACGAGTATATTAAAAGGTGTAAAACACGGTAGTTAGTGTTACAATGTTGGTAGCTTCTGTTTACTTGTTGCTTGTTGTGCGGAAAGTAGTTTATTTTTTTGCTGCAATGTTGTTGTTTTTAGTTTTTCTTAGCTAACCTAGTCTTGCACTTTGATTAGTTATTTTCTGTATTTGATTATCTTTCACTAATCTTTCATTCTGTACCTGTTGTAATTAGTGTATTGCTCTTCTTTTTTTTCCCTGATATCAATGTCTATGGTATCATCTGAACTAGTTTTTTGTAAAGTTATAAGAACAATATCTTTGAGGTTAATATTCCTTGTCAGCATGAACCTCGACTCTTATATTCTGATAACTATATAGCGTTGTTGCGCGAGAGAAGATGAAATATTCTTTTTTACCTTTAGCCATTTTTTCAGAACATGTTTTCACTTCTGTATGGTTATTAACATGCAAGACACGTGCATCGGTGGTCATGCAGGCTAAGGAGTCAACCGAGTACAGTCTGGTTTGCCGATAACACGGGGGGTTGTGGTTTCAGTTTTGGACCGGATTACCGAGGGTTGTTTTTCCTTAAAAAGGTTTCCCCATTCTAATCTCTGCCGAAATGTGGCTACACTTCCTCGCAATTATAACCTACTCACTCCTAACCCGTTGTCAGATTCAAAATGTGAGCATGTTTTGGAAAGCGCCATATTGGATTTGTTCTTTTCGCTCTTTCTTTTAACGGCTTCTCTAAATGATTTAGTGATATTATTTTAGCCGACCAATGGTTCGCCATCGCTAAGAATTTATAATGAGTTGAGCTCTTGGTTTCTATATCACGAGCCATCAGAGGCTGAGTGCCATACTGGACTAACCCACTAAACTGTTCATCACTTTGTGAGATTCTTGTAACAGTCTCGAGAACAATTTTTACCTAACTTTATTTCGCACCATTTCATAAAAATGTTCATGTTTTAGTTCCCAAACTAAACTTAGCCATTTTAAATAATTGAACTTTATACAGGGGTGAGTAAAACTACCCTTGAAAAGCAGTAAAGTCTCTCAACCCGCTTTGGGTGGCTGCGAGGTACAAGGCGTCACTTGCACAATGGAGTGGACTGCCGATGACAGAGGGATTGGGGTTAAAATCCCGCTCAGATATACTGAAGTCATTTTATTTTCCTAAATGGTTTAACACTCTTCCTCCACGCAAACGAAAGTATATTTCTTCTAAGTTCTACCTTCCCCACTTTTAACACATAGGCGTAATTAGTACACATGCGTACAACCTGAACAGGCAGACAGTCTCGTGTCACTGAAACTCTTATACCACGATATAGCGGTAACAGTGACCGCGAGGTGTTGGTCGCGGGTAAACGTGTTGGGTGTGCCGTGCGTTCACTGGGGTGTGTGTGTGTGCGCAGGGTCACTGGCTGGGGCTGCCGGAGGGGGGAACAGTCTGAGTCCCGTGACCAGCATGGCGCTGGGCAGTCTGACTGGGGCCCCCCTCAACTCCATAGCCTCCATCAACGGACTGGGCTCCGGACTGACACACAACGGGACTAGTCTGGATGCGCTCACCTCCGCATACTCTGGTTTGCAGCAGTATGCAAGTACGTACAACATTGTGTGTCTCATCACATGATACATATATTATAAATACACTATTGGAAAACTCAACTTGTACTCCGCTCTAAACCCGCTCGGTCCATTGGACTGTTGTTGACCGGGAGATCAGGGTTCAAATACCAGATGTGGGTACATTTCCTCTAAATTCAGCCTCGTTCATCCCTAACATAGCACAGTTAGTACATATGTGAGTAGCCCTAACCTGAGACAACGACTAATAAATCTACCTTGTTCTCTCGTGCAGGCCTCATTGTGAACGTGTCTTATATTAACAGAACGTTTCCCTCTCACATGTCGAGACGTTCAAATTAGAGGCGAGGCAAGTCCACCATTTTCTCAACACAGCCCTAGTTTAAATGGCAAGGATATCAGCTTTGAGCCATGACCCCTGTAGAGCCGTCACTGTCATGTCTCAGGTTTCCCGTCATTTGGCGGCCCCACGGCAAGTTCCGGTCCCAGTAGCAGCTCGACCGGGTCAGGTCCCGCGGGGAAGCAGATAGAGGGCCCCGAGGGGGCTAACTTGTTCATCTACCATTTGCCCCAGGAGTTCAGTGACGGGGACCTTGCGTCAACCTTCATCCCCTTCGGCAACGTCATCTCCGCCAAAGTGTTCATCGACAAGCAGACCAACCTGTCCAAGTGTTTCGGTGAGTCCTGCCCTTACTGAGTTCTTCTACAGATGCGGGTACATTTAATCTAAATACTACCTTCCTCATACCTACCTAGTGTGACACCCAGTCTGATGGTAAGGTACACCACAGCGTTCACAAGAAGCTGACAGCTAGAACAGTTGATAGATTTACTTTCATGTATTCATATGTCAAGCCATGTGATATTGCAGCTATCACTTCTTATATAATTATATTATCAATATCTATAAAATAACAATAATAACAGTATGTTATCCATCATCATCATCATCTTCCTCAATTCTCCCTCCTTTAATACCTTCCATTCTTCTCCTCTCACTTGAACACTTTCTGTTATCTGCTCCTCCCGTATCTTTCTTGGCCTCCCTTGCGGCTGTTATCAATGCTGACCAAAAACAAATATGTTTGTATTTTAAACAAATTTGTTTCTTCTGGAATCCTAACATTTCCCACAAATAAGGGCTATTGAAAGGAGCAATTAGTTTAGTTTTATTAGTTCACAAAGTTTTTTTTTACATCTTAATGAAATTGTTGTAAATTTAAAGTATCAAATTTATGAAAATTTAAAAAACATTTATCTGCTAAATATATATATGCCTTGATTTCTTTTTTTTTAACCAGTAAATACTCAGAGCACTTTTAAAAGAATTACAAAACATGTTTTTAGAATATTGATAAAATTTTATTATATTATTGTTATTTTATAGTTATTGCTAATATTTATCAAAAGTAAGAGCTGCAGACATGACTTGACATATGGATACATGAAAATAGATCTGAGAGTAACTTTTGTAGCTATCCGATATGTGTATTCATAAAAAAAAGGGTTATAGATTAAAAGGTAATCTAAAAGTGAAATACTTTAATTATATTTTTAACATTTCTTTACAACATAAAATTACATTATAATGTAAAGAAACATAGACTGCTTCCCAATGAAAAGGTTGTTTGGTTGTTGTCGACGGCAGGTTTTGTGTCGTACGATAACCCGCTGAGCTCTCAAGCGGCAATCCAGGCGATGAACGGCTTCCAGATAGGAACTAAGAGACTTAAGGTACAGCTGAAGAGGTCCAAGGAGGCATCACGGCCGTATTGAGGCCATCAGGTGAGGCATTTCACACTGCTAACACGCTGTGAGGCGTGTATGTTGTAAACCAACCTCTCTTGCACACCCATGAAGGTTGCAAGCTGGGACCAATGTTACTATGTAAACAGCGCCATCTTGCTCGGAGCCGACTGGTGCTTGTTTACATGAAGGTCACATCCTTAGCTCCTAACGCTGCTACACACACTTTAGACTTATCCAATCAGTCTTGCGGCGCTGGTAAAACAATAACTATGCTACCTCGCCATTTTGTTAGAACTTGTACAACTGCCGGTCCCACCATTGCAGTTCTGATGTCTTAAGTAGAGGTGTGCAAAGCTTCAGAAACTTTGACTTCACTTTCACTTTGATTAGAGAGTATAATTCTGGATTCGACAATTACAAAGCTTCATCAAAAAAAAATATTTAAACTTAAAACACACATTTATGGGGGGTGGGGGTTTTTTTTTGTTAATTTTCTGCTGTTATTTCCATCAATTTGTGTTAGAGACTTAGAGTAAAAAGATATCTGAAATAATTACATTAAATTTGTTGATAGTAACTTAATTTATCATTTTAAGATGACATATATTAATTATTTTTGAAATAAAGGATTTTGTACATTATATTAAAGTACGGTACATAAACTAGGTAAATTTACATAGTTATGCATGATATTTGGATCAAACATCAACTTTTTTTTAAATTATCTAAACTTGAATTTGGCTCTGGGAATATTTCATATTACTCAATTTGACTTCGCTTCAAATTGGGGGGGGTGGACTTGGCACATTTACAGTCTTAAGAAGTCAATGATCTCACACATCCATCACAGACTCTGCTCTAAGCTCTGTGCTAAATGATCCGGGGAGAACAGGCTGAACCCTAGGGCTAGAGCATTGTCGCTCCAGGTCAGAGGAACCAGGTTCAACTCCTGTTAATATAAAAACTAATTTTGGTAAAATAAATCTGTGAAATGATCTAAACTTGGGTTTGTTCTTGTTCCCTTTTGATGTTTCCTTTCAAATTGTCAGACTTGTAAAAAAAAAAAAATAAGTTGTATCAAAACTTTCTCAATTTTAGAGCTAAAGTTTGCACACAGATCTTAGTTTGTACAACAATAATTGGTAATGAATCATAAAAAGAAGACTTTCACTTGTTCCTATTTAAGTGCCACTAATATTGTTAAATTTAGTTGATAATTTGTGTAAAACATGAAAATAAATTATGATATTTTAAACAACCTAAATGAAGCAATCAATACATTGCGAATTTCTTTTGCATGCATATTTATATTTTTTACTCTGCATTTTAATAATTTAAATATCGGTAAATTTATACAACTTCGCGGCTTGTTTGCCTTTGTCCGCTTGTACCATTCATTCGTTGATTTGAGACGCTTGATTTATATTTATCTTTTAACTACTACTTTCCAAACCATAATTTTGACATATTCCACAAGTCACAATTGAGTTCTTTACCTCCATTTGTAAACTGTCGATGAATGTCGCATGTCAGGGTTACACAAATATTAATTTACTTCGTACAAACATGGATTCAATGTTCGTTACTAGTTTTTCTGTGGACTTTTTCAACTAAATTTGGCCAAAACATTTGAATTAATGGCATTTTTAAATTTTCTCGTTCATTTATAAAACAATTGATTAAAATACTTTGATTGAGCAAATCCATTAAATTTTTTATCTATGAAATATATACTTTTTAGTACAATTTAATTCTTGTTTCCGTTAATAACTTTTGAATGTGGTTGGGTTACTAACTTAAAAACTTGTGTGAATTTTTTGAAAGTGTGATGTGTCTGTCTCTCTGGTTAAACGCTCTTCTTCTCGGTTCTATGTAATTTCTAGATATTGTATCTGCTTTTACTAACACATTTTGTCAGAGAAACAGGTAAAAACAATGCATGATAGAAAATATGTAGTGTGGCTTTTTTTTTACCATCTTAAAATTTCTTCAAAGAAAGTGCCAGAGTGATAAACAATTAATAAAAAGTTAGTAAAAAACACTCTTTTCAGAATAAATAAAATATAAAGGGATGAACAGTAAACAATATCAATTTAAATGCCCAAGAATTTTTTTCTTTCTGTCAAATATCTAATACTTTGCTGCGCATAATTTAAAAAGCGAAAGAGGTGTGAAAAATTAATAGATGTATACAAATGAGACGAACACATGTTGGCTTTAACATCAAATACGTTCTCACTTTGGTCCAGTGCCAGCAGTGTAAAATGTTGAAACAATTCCTCCTATCGTTGTGCAAAGCTAGTCATTTTGATTGTTCTTTTTATTTGTTCCTGTCACTTTGATATACCTGGTATTATTTTGTGAAGTTGGTAAGTTCTCTCTGGCACGCTCTGTTGATGGTAGCACTAACCGGTGTCAGTGTGAAGAACTAACCTTTGGGTCTCTTTGTTCTCATGTGTGAAGGTTGTGTGTCACATTAATTTGATTGTTATTCCGTCAAGGGCAAAATGAACACTAACTAAAAGTTTCCTCTTTAATTTTGTTTCTAGCTTAAAAATAATAATTTGATAATTTGTTGTACCCGGGTTTGTAGTAAAGTTCAGATCTTCATCTCAAGACTTTGTTTTAAACACCTCAAATTGTTTATATGACAGCAAGATCTGTCAGAATAGCGACCACACATTCGCTCCCTCTTTCACAGTACGTGTTCATTTTGTTTCTTGGTCTGGTCGTGTTTTTTTTTCAGCAGTGGCCCAGTGAAAACCCCGTTAACCCACAACAGAGCACAAAACATGCCAACTTGGATGTGGTTGTGTTTTTAAAATGCTTTTAGTTTTGTTAGGTTTGCATTGAAACAAATGTTTAGTACAGTCGAATGAAGAACCACACAGTATTGGCTACACTGCTCTGTTGTTTTTATTTAATAACTAGTTATTATTATTATTGTTCGTCAATCCCATCTTGGCAGACAAAACAGCCACTGTCTTGTTAGTCCGTTCGCCCGCTAAGTAACGGTTATTCGCTCTGCTGAACAAAGAAAATATATTTGAACCTGGTTATTACACTTTGTTTAACTAACCAGCAACAAGGGATCTGCTTTCCGTAGAGTTCTTTAAAAATGAGTAACAATTTATTGAATTAATTAACACACACACACAAAAAGAATCCTGTTTTATGTGTCTCTTTTTTATGTCTCTGATGTCTCGTTATCTTGCCCAGATATCTCGGCTAATCCTAAAGCTCGGGGGTTGAATGGATACACAGTCTACTGACATGTCTGTGACCTGGCATGTTAATCTGACCATCTGCCAAAGAGTTCTCTTAGCCCGATATTGACGTCGTGACATGGCATGTTAATCTGACCATCTGCCAAAGAGTTCTCTTAGCCCGATATTGACGTCGTGACATGGCATGTTAATCTGACCATCTGCCAAAGAGTTCTCTTAGCCCGATATTGACGTCGTGACATGGCATGTTAATCTGACCATCTGCCAAAGAGTTCTCTTAGCCCGATATTGACGTCGTGACATGGCATGTTAATCTGACCATCTGCCAAAGAGTTCTCTTAGCCCGATATTGACGTCGTGACATGGCATGTTAATCTGACCATCTGCCAAAGAGTTCTCTTAGCCCGATATTGACGTCGTGACATGGCATGTTAATCTGACCATCTGCCAAAGAGTTCTCTTAGCCCGATATTGACGTCGTGACATGGCATGTTAATCTGACCATCTGCCAAAGAGTTCTCTTAGCCCGATATTGACGTCGTGACATGGCATGTTAATCTGACCATCTGCCAAAGAGTTCTCTTAGCCCGATATTGACGTCGTGACATGGCATGTTAATCTGACCATCTGCCAAAGAGTTCTCTTAGCCCGATATTGACGTCGTGACATGGCATGTTAATCTGACCATCTGCCAAAGAGTTCTCTTAGCCCGATATTGACGTCGTGACATGGCATGTTAATCTGACCATCTGCCAAAGAGTTCTCTTAGCCCGATATTGACGTCGTGACATGGCATGTTAATCTGACCATCTGCCAAAGAGTTCTCTTAGCCCGATATTGACGTCGTGACATGGCATGTTAATCTGACCATCTGCCAAAGAGTTCTCTTAGCCCGATATTGACGTCGTGACATGGCATGTTAATCTGACCATCTGCCAAAGAGTTCTCTTAGCCCGATATTGACGTCGTGACATGGCATGTTAATCTGACCATCTGCCAAAGAGTTCTCTTAGCCCGATATTGACGTCGTGACATGGCATGTTAATCTGACCATCTGCCAAAGAGTTCTCTTAGCCCGATATTGACGTCGTGACATGGCATGTTAATCTGACCATCTGCCAAAGAGTTCTCTTAGCCCGATATTGACGTCGTGACATGGCATGTTAATCTGACCATCTGCCAAAGAGTTCTCTTAGCCCGATATTGACGTCGTGACATGGCATGTTAATCTGACCATCTGCCAAAGAGTTCTCTTAGCCCGATATTGACGTCGTGACATGGCATGTTANAAAAAAAAAAATATTGGAAGAAAATGTAAATCCTGTATAGTAAAAAAAAATACTGATCACAATCGTGGCCTAAAAAAATACCTAGGTGTAGAAAGATCAGTAGTTGTAAAAAACTTAACTGTGTCTACTCTTTCCTTGAATGTTTTGTCTGTTTTTTTTCTCTGTTTATAAAATCTCTGAGTCACATTTTTTATGTTTTGGTTTTCTTTGTGTAAAGGGGGAAGAAATGTTTTTTTTAATAAAGTGCCAGTTTTTTTTATTGTCTTTTGTGCAAATTAATCTTTGAACTTGTTGGTTCTATGTAATTGCTATGTCCCACAATTTGTTGGCTTGTAAGACATGTTTTTTTTATTTCTGTTCGTTTCTTTGGGGGTCTAGAACTCATTGTTGAAAGTAGTTTTTTTGAGGGGTTAAGCGGTGCAGGATACTTAAGATAAATAAAAATGTGGTAAGATATCAAAAATCTCATTTCATTTAAATGCCTTAGACCTTTTTTTTTTTCCTAGAAAAATCTTATAAATCGACTTGACTGAGCTTCCTTTTTTATTTTTAGAATATCAAAAACATACATTATGTGATTTGTATTAGAAACTATGTTGAGACAAGCAGAACTAGAAAATAGAGCAGCTTAAAACACTGTTTGGGCGTTGACCCATTAGATATGGGCACTTTTAGTATTTCTGAAAGTCTGAAAATAAAGCAGCTGTTTTTTTTAAGGTTACAACTTAAATTATACTTTTTTTGAAGCTCTTATATTTTGATATTTCAAGTACTTTCATTTCTGTATTTGATTCAATTATTTTCACTTAATTTATTTATTTTGAAGAACCTTACAACGGTTTTAATTGTAGTCCACTGGGTATTAATTAAAAATGATTGATTGTACTTAACTTGATTATTTGTTGGTTTTATTTGATCAAACTTGTGTTTAATACACACACAAAAGAACATCTAACATGCCACGCTCAATGTCGACATTAACATATTGTGTTTTATTGTTTTTGTGTTTATGTACAACGATCCAGAACTTAACCTTAAACAGCCATCATATAGTTTGTAATATTTGAAATGTTATTAATATTATATACAATTTTATGTTTCCATGTCTATTTATCAGTTTATAAATGATTTTGGTTCTTGTGTGAATATGTTAACAAATTAGTAGCGTAGCTTGTTTCTTGTTTTGTTACCGATATCAGCGGCAGTTGTGTTGATGAAAATCTGCTAGTCCAGTGTGAAATCATAATTAGGTTAATTTTTTTTTTAACATTCTGGTATCACGTTAACTGTTAAGAGCTTTAATATTTGACACAGAATATGTTGTCTTTTGTAATGTTAATTTTTGAATTTGATAAATGTTGCAATAGAGCTGTCATAAAGATTGCAACATTTCCAAACAATCCAACAATATAAAAAATAACCCCAAAATTCTGTATTGAAGAAGGATGTGACAATAGGAGGGTAACCCCTTCAAACTCTACTGAAACTTGGAGGTTGAAACACCCGTATTTAAAACCCACAGAGTCGGAGAGAGAGGGCGCATTGGGTACTTAATCTGATGAAATGGAGCAGAACATAATTTATTAGTGATGGCTACTTTTAATCAATAAGGATAGTCATTAAGAATTAGGGGGGGGGATATAAATATATTTCAATAAGAATTTTCTCAGAGCTATTATAAATCTTACCAGGGGTTTAGTTGAGACAAATCCAACCACCAGCCCCAAGATCATTAATTTACCACTTGAATGAGTGTGATTACACACTATAACCAAACATGTATAATTTAGCTGTAATCGTCATTTTCTTTGGCAACTAAATGTGAACTATATAAGACTTAAAGAGGGGCAGGGGGGCTCTACTGGTTTGAGAAAGTTGACCTTTTATGCTTATCAAGTATTCTAAGATTTGGTTCTGTTCTGTCTCATCTCTGATATTTATATTGTATAGCTTAGTTGGTTCTTCTGCCAAATAAGTTGCCCGATGTACCCTGGAATTACTGTGATGGGTTTTAATATGAAATATAGGGCCATGTCATCAAATAAATAAACACAAGAGAAATTATAAAATGGAGTACATTTTGACGCCACATGATATCCTCCTCTTTAGGTAGTAGATTGAACAGCTTCACTGCTGCCAACTTGGCTGTTGGATCTCAAGGGAATCATAAATCCACCAGAGAAATTTTTATCCTTGCACAATTAAGCTGGTACCACTGAGGCAACTTTCTGGTCGGTCAACTACTTTCATTGAAACCATTGTGGTCTCCGTGGATATGTTTTTATCATTTACTAACTCTCGCCCTTTATTCTCTGCTCCTTGACGCTTATCAAGTTGGTGACTGACCGAGGAAGCCTATTTACAGCCGTCAAGTGCTAAAGATTGTAGTCGTGTGACTTGCCTAGGTTTTCTCTGGTGCATTTTAGGTACTATCTTCCCCATCACGTGGTGTTTATTATGCCGGAGATATCCACACTTAGTACAACATGAGCGCTGAAACACATGCACCAGGGTTAGCGCAGGCAAGTGACTTGGTTGCTAACACATGCAAGTGCTTAGGAAAGAAAATATTTATATATTATTATTATTTTGGTTGACATCACATCGGGGCGAAATGGAAATATGGTGGAGGGTCCCCCTTTTTTTATTATTACTATTTAGTTGTTTTTATATATAAAATTGTTTTTAATGGTGAGACTGTTTAACGTTAGCGTACTAGGTAACTAAACTCAGCCTTTGGTTCTTGTTATCGTACATTAAAATTCACAGATGTTTTCGAACCTACAGAGTTTTTACAGTCAAAAATAGTTACCATAACAAGTGTTTAGTGTAAATTATTAAGGATACAACATGTACATGAAGTACATTTATTTATTATAACCAAAGATGTGTCTTAAATGTTTCTGTTGCCAGTTAAATGTTTACTGTTTACTTGTACTTAACAGGTTTTTGTGTGTGTTTTCTTGGCTTCGAACCCAGACCAAGGCGGGAATAGGGGATGCCAATTATTGGATAAATAATTACTGTAAAATATTGCACATGTACAGACAAAGGAATACATGCGTCTTCATCACTTGGGTCGCGAACTTTGCACTTAAGGCACTATAAAACCACCCCTTAGCATGTTAGGGGGGTGAATACCAGCAGTTAGGGGTGCAAGTGTTTTGAGTTCACTATAACTGTAGTCCCAGGCACACCTGACCCTCGCTTTAATACCAGGGCTGTGCCTAGAAATGTATTTGTGGGGAAGGGAAGGGGTGTTTCTGCTTGAGGAATTAGCTACTAGCCTGGGCATCGAGGAGGAATGTTATAATACCCTAATACCCAGACCAATCAAAAGGCACAGTTCAGTTCATGCAACAAAATATGCTTGGAAAGTTTTTGTTTATCTGTTTGTAGTTGGCATCCCTGCCCAGTATGTTTGAACATATGATATTCTGTATTTGCATACATTCATTTTATTTTGTAGTTCAACTTTTAGGGGCAGTTTTTACAAATGTGGGGGTTAATATATTCCTGTCTGCCTCACGGCTAAGCTGTTGGTGTTTGGATTTATTCTTATTTTTGTTTTGTTTTTTCTCCCCTCTCTTGCAGGGTGTTTTGTAACAAATAAGTTTGTGACTTTGATGCAAATTTATTTGTAATTACTCTCTGTAGATGGTTATTTAGAAAAAGTGTGTTTGTAGTCGAATTTTGTAGTTGTATTGCTTGTAACTATTTTTTCCAATGTGCGTGCGAGATCTCATCTGTTGGATGTGTACGCAAGACGGTATCATATGTAGTATGTGAAACAGGTGTTGGTTAGTCGCAGATCCAGACAATAATTTGTTGTTTTACCTCTGTGTGGTTTGCGCCTCATTACCTCGACTAATCGAACCTTTGGCTAAATGTCGGCTGCTACTACCAATCTGATGAGATTCTTTAAAATGTTCCTTAATAATTGGTTTTTTTGAGTTTGTAGAAAGTCGTTTTATTTTACTTAAAAGTTTGTCTTACTAAAATAATACCAATAAACTTATAAGCTAGATTTTTTTTAAAATTAAAACAATTTACCTTTCTATAAAAAAAAATTAACATTTTGTATTACAAACGATAGAATATTTTATGTGTCTCCTGTAAATTACAGGACAATTAAAATAATTCTGAATACAATTTTGTTTGCAGTCAATGGTTGTAGCTATTAAAGTAATTATGTTACATAGCTCATTAATGTTTAAACTAAATTTTTGGGATAATTGGCCAGTAAATAAAACCTGTTAGGTAGTTATTAAATAAAACTTAAAATATAATTTATCTCTTAAAGTTAGGCCTCTTAACAATGAGGCACAGGCCTCTAAATGATCAAGAGGCACAGCTGTACAAATCGAAGAATCATCAGGAAAGAATGAAGGGATCAACCTCGACTCGCACAAGGAACACGATTTACACTCAAGACACTGCTGCCACTGGATAAAGAAATAATAGTCCCCTCAATCTAGGTCTTACTGTACTGAAACTTCTCGAGAGCAACATTTTCCTAAAACAGGAAAATAAAATGGTGTTGAGGTGTTTCGTCGTGTCCCACCACCTTTGTGTTAATGTTGTGTTTTATTTAAATACGTTGTGTGAAACTTCTTCTTGACTAGTGTCTATAGAACAAATACAAAAGGAGTAGAATGTAAAGCCTTCTTTCCCTGTTTTTGTGACTAGTTTAGTCCAGTGGTAGCAGTGTAAAGTATGATCTGTGTTCCTCTTTGTTTTGTTACGCGAGTCATATTGTGTTTAGTCTGCTAGTTGATCATATCCTTTATTCTTGTTTATTCTGTCATATATTAATAAAAATAAGAAGTTATGTTTGGTAATTAAATAGATGTTTTGTTAAAAAAAAACTTGATAAATGGTGTCAATACACTTAGTGGAAAGATGTTTTGAAAATTTGTTGTGTAAACCTATGTTTTTTTTTATATAAAAATGATGCCATAACAAAGCTTTAAAGAAGCTCGTCTTGTGATGAATTGAAATTAAAAAAATGGCCAAAAGTATAAATAGATAAAACAAAAAGTGAGCATACATTTTTTCTTTTATTATCACTTAATATATTCTTTTTTTTTTTTTTTTTCTTTCATGGCATATTTTTCTTTTTTAGATGTTTTTTTTATTTTTTTTTGTTTTTTTT
>CABFWB010005927.1:16858-38696 GCA_902151455.1 Timema bartmani | reverse complement strand
ATATTTCTTCATCCTTGTCGAGACTGCACAAGATATACCCATGTCTATATTTCTTCATCCTTGTCGAGACTGCACAAGATATACCCATGTCTATATTTCTTCATCCTTGTCGAGACTGCAGAAGATATACCCCTGTCTATATTTTGAAATCAAAGGACTAAGTCCCAGATTTGTTAAAAGAGTACTGTGCCCTGGTGGAAAACCAACTAAACAAGAAAATAATAGTACTATACTCAGATAACGGTCAATTGGAGGATGACAAACTTCTTGAAAGAAAGGGTTTCCGACACCAAAAAACGGTAAGATACTCACCGCAGCAGAATGGAGTTGCAGAAAGAGCCAAAAGGAAAATTGTAGTCAATGCAGATGTCTATTGCAAGATGCAGACCTTGCTTGGCAATCAAGGAGACCAAACCTGAGTCATCTTAAGGTATTTGGATGTGAGACCATGGCACCGAAAAAAAAAATGGGATCCTCGTTCCAAAAATTTAATATTCATTCATTGCTCATGCTGTCAATTCTGTAAGTCAATTTAATAATGATGCATTGCCATGTCATTGGGGTGCTGTTAAACGTATCTTTAGGTATTTACAAGGCACTAAAGATTTAAAATTACAATACAGTAAAGATTCTGAATCAGAAATGGTCGCCTATAGCGATGTCGACTGGGGCAGTGAAAACCACAACACAACAGACACTCGATAACAGGATGTAGTTCTAAGTTCATGGTTGTCTTGTTTCCTGGTATAGCAAGAAACAAAGAACAGTTGCCTTGAGCACTGGTGAAGCTGAGTACATGGCATTTAGTTTCACTGCTCAAGAGGTCCTGTAGCTTAGAACGTTAATCAAAGAATTGCAACCTGGGAGGCTTGGACCGTACGTGATCTTTTGTGATAAAAAGGGAGCTATTCACTTCACAAAAAATTATATGACTAGCCAAAGATCCAAGCATATAGACATTCGTCATCATCTTTTAAGAGAGTATGTCCAAAACAAAACTATTCAGATAAACTATTTGCCAACTGATGAGAGGGTGTCAGATATATTAACTAAACCCTTGTACAGATAAACTCTTCATGCATTTTTGGGGGAGTTAGGTCTCACTGAGATTTTGTTGTTGTTGCTGTATCTTTTCTTAGTAATTGTGAACAGCCTTTGCTGAGTAATCATAATTTAAGGGGAAGTGTTGGAAAGTAAATTATAATTCCATGCTTCAACTGTTTTTCTTTTGTTATAATAGTGGTCACAATTGCTTTTTGCTCGGGAAGTATGGCATCCTTTATGTTTAGTATTTTGTATACCGTTCCACAAACCTAGTAATTATTCTTCACAGAAAGTGTTATACATGGATTATCATTTATTCACCCTATATCCAACAATTTTCATATAGATATTCATACGTCAAGTCATTTCACATTTGATAGAGTCGATAAATACCTATAATATAACACTAATAAATAGTAAAGTGTTATCAATTCTGACCTCAAAAAAATTTTGTGTTGTTTTCAAACGGCTGTTGTTTATGTTTTCACAAATTGCAACCTGTTTGAGGTTAATAGATAGAACCCACTCCTTCTACTTAACCTATACCCGCGATCTGATCATTCTTAACGGCTCATCTACAACATGTTCGGGTAGTTCGGATAGTTTCAACTTGAGAGGTTTTGTTGTTCTTTAATCTCTAATACTTAACAGCTAGCCTCACACTCTACTCCCTTTTTCATTTGTCAATACGCTATCTAGTCTACCCAGCTTTGTTGCCTCACTAAATTATTATTATTATTATTATTATTACTATTATTATTATTATTATTACTATCAGCACCGCGTATTGCTAACCGTTCGGGTTATACACACTTACGCTAATGTGCAATGGTAGAATGATTGTGAGATGAAATGGAGGACCTTCAGTTTAACGTGGGATCCGAACCACGGTAGAGGCCTGGCATTCCACACGTTCACATGTTGTGATTAATATACGTCTTGTCAGAGATGAAGGAAGGGTTTGGCAATCAGATAAATCTGCGCTAGGACCGAGGATTGAACTCCAGACTCCCAGCACAGAAGCCTGACACCTTACCCCTAGACCTTCAGGTCACCCTGCCTGACTAAAGAACACAATGCACTCTGACATTAGAATGGTGGAACTGACAAGCTGACTCCTATTATCTTGTTTTGTTCAAACCTTGTGTAAGGCAGTGTTTTGTCAACTTTAGGGTGTGTGGGGTAGAACCCGGCCATGACCTTGGACTGGATCACTGTTGACGAGGTTGTTGGAGTGAAGATCACCGCAATGTGGGGGTCAACATGTAATGTTATCGTTCTTCTTTGCTAACGTGGGCTCGGTTTCTCTCCTAGTTACACTTCTCACTAAAAGTGCCAGAACTATTAAAATTTGTAAGCATACATGGGGAGCCCCTCGCCAAACCTACACATTTTGAGGGGTCCATCGACTTCAAGGGGGATAATATTATATATATACACACACAACCTATACAGGGGTGTGAGAAACGAGGTGAAAAAACCCATTGATAGTAAAAATTAATCATTCGGTCAGCTCTTTTGCTGTCTCAGAAAGAAATGTTTCTTCTGCTGGTTATTTTATTACCCAACTAACGCTTTATTCGCTTCTCCAAAAGCACACACCAATATCCTACAGTCACAACCTATTACAACCTGGTAACAACTAGTAATATACTCCAAACTGTTTATAGTTACAAAACAATGGGTTTTGAGTGAGTGTGTTGAAAAGGATGGCGAGAGAAAGGTGGTAGGCCTAAATAAGCCGCCAACTCCATTTCGGACAGTTATATTAATTAAGATGGTCTTCCACCCTGTTGGTTCCTCAAGTAGCCCTATGGTGTTGCAGTCCTGTACATTTTAAAGGGAACTCCTTAAAAGTTAAAATAAAAATTAACTATTCTTTGGCTTGTGGCAAACAATATTAAGTTTGCATACATTATCCTCTATATAGAATACGAGTAAGGAAGGGTAACCAATATATGGGGGGAGGGGGAGTGGCCTCCAACATCCTCCCCTTTTCTATGCCCTTAGTAAGTAACAATAAAAAGAAAGAATGAACAGTAAATTTAATATATCTTAGGACGAGTGGGAATGAACAGAAACTTAAATTTAATGGCATGAAATAGGAACAATTAAGAATGAGTACTATAATTATTAGGATTATCTAGGGAATATTACTAATACAATAATAGTACCTTAGCTTACATATTTGAGTGGTAATTTATCATCATTCATATAAGATACAAAAAACTTGTCAATACACAAATCTTTGGTTTTATGTAACATGTGTGAAAAAATTACATTTGTGCCTCTAAACAAACTTAGATAATTAAAGTTTATATTTTAATATATCACATCTAATATTAAGTTTATCTAACAGACATTTTAAAATGTAGTTATATTACATTAATTTTGTTAAGTAAAACCCACCGCTAAATGGATTTTACTATATATTTAATATATATTGATTTGGCTATACGTTTCTTGCTTTTATCTAACTGTAACAAACATGAACTATGGTCTACTTTTAGAAAATTTAAGGGGAGAAGTTGTACACAAGGACAGTTACTAAGCTACCTGGATTTGTTTTAATGAACAAATCATTTAGACTAGATTTGTTTTTTTGAACATTCATTGTGATTAAATTTGAATTTAAGATCAAATAAATATGATATATTCTTAATATTTATTCAATAGCTATTATGTATAAATTGAGTAATTCTAACCCACTAATTTAAAAACTATTATATATAAAAATAGGATAAAATTAATGACACATTTAAATTCGACACATATAATTTAAACTGTACGGTACTTTATTTAATCTCTTAAATAATAATGCTAATAGGTATTCATCAAAATTAATATTTATAATTGTATTTGAACTCACGAGTAGAAATTAACTATATATTAATCCTTTTGAGTTAGTTTAGTTTAAAAATAGCTATTCTTTTCCAGTTGGTTTTTGACAAATACTAAAAACTTACGGGGAGGATGTAGGGGACTCCCCCTTCCTAACCTTTCACAAAAACTCAAATTAAAATCACATTTCTAAGTCATTAAAATGTAAAACTCGTATAAGATATTATTAAAGGGTAAGTGATCACAATATTAACACCTGTGATTTATTGTGAACTATGTTTAGGCCTGTAACCAATGGAGGTTGTAGGATCAGAGATTATAATTATCTAGGTTCCCTTTGCCCAAAATGTAAATGATTATTATTTTTAATTAAAACAGAAGAACACATTTTCAAAATATTACATGAAAAATAAATACATGTTATTATTGAGTATTAAATCGTCATTATATTACCTATGCACTATATTGAGCTACTCTACATGCAAAGTCACCTGATGTTGTGCATCAGTTTTAGCTTCCTATTTTATCGGACTGTGAATTCATTTCTGAACTGCACATCAATTAATTATTTATACAATTCACCCTCCCCACCCTACAACCTCATTCTTTTTTCCCCAAAATTAAATGTAAAATGTGTACTATTATGATTAATGTTCATTTGCTATCATTATTTTCATAAATAGAGATGCAGTACCTTCCACCTTATACAATAGCAGACTCGCACAAATGGAATACAATATGAGTACTCCACAGACAATCTTATGTACCAGCTACATTGCAACTAGTGCATTCCTGAATACATCGGCCTCACCACAGGAACACTCAGACAACAAATGAATGGTCACCATTTTGACACCAACCACAACAACCCTGACAAACCAGTAGCACTTCATGCTATAGTACTAGAGTTATACGAGCCTCCCAGCTTCGCAGGTGGGAACTTGCTCACCAATACAGGCACCCCCTAGTCTCAACCTTAGATAACCTTTTATCCTTTCCTTCCAAGCAGGCCTACTCACACCAGTCACTAATTTATATATAAATAATAATAAATAGTAATTATATAATTAAATATCATATAAATACAGCATTGTATCCATCCACCAAGAGTAAAGACACAAGTTTGATTAGGTATCAACTGCATCTAAGTGACCTCTAGCCAAACTGCCTTAGTCCAGTCTGTGTTTTACTCTCTTCTGACCAAGAAAGGGGCTGATGTACCCCAAAAATTACATATTACCATGTTTTGTTGTATTTTAGTTGTGAACCTTAAGGCCACAGTTTTCTGCTAAGTTTTCCTTCTTTCAAGGTTTAATTTAATAAGCTATTATTGACTAATTTTGCTGAGCCATATTTTATTAGATACTTGCAAAAATAACCATTTTTCCCCATTCTCCCCCAATTTGACCCTTTATGGCCTAGAAATATTTGTAGACTCATTTGTTTCTGAAAAAGTAAATAACTCTCAGTAATTCTGTGAATGAATTTTGCTGAAAGGATTTTTTCTTCTGTATAATCTTAATATAAGCTTTATTTTTTGCAAAAAAAGAATAAAAAATTGTACTCGAGGTTTTAATGTGTTTAAACATAAGCCTTATATTTTCTCAGTAAAATAAGTTACAAAATAAACTAAAATGTAAGGTAGCTGTTATACAATCTTAACCTTAAGTCTTTATTGCAGAGGTACATCTTGGTAGCCCAATTTTCAATAATTAAATCTAAAAAAGCTAAATAAAATATAAATTAATTAAAATATTATTTAAATTAAGTAAAAACTTTGTATTGTTTAAATTATTAATTGCTAATACAATTTATGAATTCAATTTTTGTAGCCGTAGCTCCATACCTTATTGAAATCAGCAGTCTTTACAGGTAGAGTTTTCAGTCTGAAGGCAACTACTTCTGACGAAAGCTAGATGATTATTGAAAATAATTTGATTTGGTCTCCGTTTAATAATCTTTCCATTTGATAAGGGAGAAACATGATATTAGTTATTAAAAGAAGTTTTCTCAAGTTACATCAATGAACCTCACTAAACAAACATAATACTACCATTAAACCTAGTGGTCAACATGTGCAGAAAATTAGAAATATTACTCTACTCCTAAAATAAAATGTATTTTACTGCCGCTAATATGAGCTTTTCAACGTATTTATACTGTGATGGATAACATTCTAATGCATTTTCAAATTAAAGTAATAATACTTTCCTAGAAATGTGTAAGTATGTATGTGTAGTTTATTGCTTTTGATGAAAATAATACATTTCCCGTCAAGCACGTAATAGCACAGCAATAAAGTTTCACGTGAAACCGACTCTAAGTTTATATTGGTTCTACCATAAACTACTTTTATATGGTACTCACATTTGACTATAATGTTATATAGCTACTCTATATAACTTGATTAAACACTAAGCATGATATGGCAGGATTTGATCACAAATAAGTTCATTCTAATCTATTAATGTTTGTTTAATTTACTTTTAATTGTAATACTTGAAACTATGTTGTAAAATTAAACTATATAAATATGTATTATTAAATCTGTGTAAACATTATGGAATAGCCATGACTCATTTTTATAAATATAAAAAGTTATTTTAATAGATAAAATTCCCATACTAAATCATTGGTTCACATAAACAGTTTGTTAGAGTAGCGTCAAATGGGGGAGAGGTTGGTTTACAAACTGTACACACAGCTTTTGTACATCGTAGACCTGAGAGCGTACAATGATATTGTATGTCCAATAGTACTATACGGATCAAAAACATTGAGCACAACGAAGATAGAAAGAGAGACTAAAGACATTCGGACGGAAGATTATGAAAATAATCTGGGTCCAGTAGGTGAAGAAGAGAGAAACATAGAGAAATATATGAGATGATAAAACAGCCAGGTGTAGTGCAGAATATTGGAGCGAATAGAATTAGATGGGCGGGGCATGTAGCCAGGATAAGACCAGAAACAATCCCAGAACAAGGTGGAAAGATGACGTCACCAAGGATCTGGTCCAAGATAGAACAAGATGGAGGAGGCTTGTGGTCTTCAAGGCCTGTGATCGCTGATAACAAAGAAAGTACCTGAATTTACCTGCATTAAAAATACTCTACATCTACATTCACTCATTAGACAAATGTTACTGCCTTCTAGATAAATTTACAAATAATTCGAAAATGTACGTGAACAATATTTTATTTAAAAACAAAACTTAGCGCATTGATTCTTTTTGTCTGTTCGTTACATAGGCCAAGGGTTTCCTCAATGCAAGAGTAGCTCTTTAATTAATTAAACTTGCTTGATATGCATCTTCAAGTACATTTCTAATTCATATATTTAAAGCTGAAAAAAAAAACTCTAATTTATTTACGTTTCAAGCTAAAAAAAAATCCCTTAACTTACATTTAATTTCAATAATACAATCAAAAATACGTGTCTTACTATAGCTTTTAGTTTTTATTCATATAGCTAATAACATTTTAAAATATTATTAAATAATTCATTCTAATGTATTAGTTTGGCACACGCATTTTTATTCCTTTAGGGAAGATTTGAGTGATCAACCCTTCTGGACATAGAGTCGTAAGGTCTTCAAATGGAGACCGGATAGCTATAATTTACTGTGAATAGCAATTAGTGCTGTTTTATTAACAGAATAATACTGGATTCTAGTACGTATAGTACATAGCAAATAAAGCCAAAAAGCTACACTTTTTGAATGGAATATGCCACTTTCTCTAGTCATATATGATGTGAAAAGAGAACTTTTCAGATAGGGAGCCACTTGAAAATCAAATCAGGAGACCAAAATGGCGGCCATAAATGGCCGCCATTTTAGTGTTCTTAATTCGATTGTATCTCAGCTCCTAGTATTCCGATTTAAGTTGTTATTTTTTTGTTTGAAAGCTCTTGCTAAGAAGAAACTAATTTGTTATCACATATCTATTTCTAAGTCTTAAGGTTTATCCACAATTTAAGAATTTAGGAAAATTTCAGTTTCCTCACAAATTTCATTGTTAAATATATTTTTTATTGTTCACAATATCCCCTTTATAGTTTGTATAAAAAAGAAAGAGAATAATTTATCTTTCCATTGATACCAAGAAAATCTGTTTTAATAAATCACTTCTTAAGAAATTACTGGTCAAACTAGACTTTGGTTTTAAACATTTTGTTTACTTTACTATTACAATAAGATAGAAGCCTAAATATTTACAAAAATGTTTGAATAATAGGAATGCTCCTGCAAATTAACTTCTTCTTAACAGCTTAAATGTTTCTAAATCACGTCATCCTCTTCCTCATCTTCAGATTTATACCTGGAACAAAGTAATTATTTCCATATGAAATCTTAAAAAGTTAACAAGTAATGATAATATTAGTTTATCTAAAAAGTACTTTTGACGCCTGGTATTTGAAAAAGAGTCTACAAACAGAAGACGTTGGATACCAATATAAATATTATGATCTTGAAATTTATAATGAAATTATTGAAATTTAGAAAGTTCAACCAAGCACATACCTTTTATTGTATTTATTGCCACATTTTTGAGCTCCAGTGCATTTAGTGCAAAGTAGCGTGAATGGAACCTTAGCCTTTAAACAGGATCATCGTGTACGGCATTCAGAGCAACTGCACTTAACCAATTCTCTACAAGCTGTCCAAATAGAGGGCAGAGAAAACCAGACCAGCACCCACTTCCCTGCAGCTCTGGTTTATCCCCATCCTTCTGGTCGTGGAATGTTGTCCATCAATAAGCAGGCACGACCCCAGAATTGTCCTACCTGATATGCTGATTGGAGACAATACTGCCTTAATGCCTCTCTAGTTGGGGGCAAACTTGAGAGACTGCGACTTTTTGAAGTAAAGAGAAGCTTTCTAGCTGATTAGCTGAGAAGTCTTCTACATCTTTGTAGTAAAGCAAAACAGTTAACTTCTCCAGAACTTGAAAAGTCTCGTAATAAATAGACTCTTTTGATAGTGATAAAGCTTGAAAGGCTTCCGTAGCTTCAGAGAATGATTTCCAGACTTTCCAGGCAGTCTTTTCCCTTTCATGGTTAATGATGAAGTTACATCTGATCCTGTAAATGCATGTAATCCTCTCAAGGCAACAGCTTTATCTTACGTATACTTTTAAACATGGCATTAATACGCATGTACCTCAAAGTCATCCCAGCTCCAAAGAGAATCCACATATTCTGAAGACCAGCAACTTTGAAAATGTAGAAAAAAGAGATTGCCAAAACAACCACATCAGTATCTACTGTGAAATTTTTTTTTTTTCTCCATATTCAACACTATCTTAAACATGTAGGGAAATCCTGTCATCTGCGTCTACCCATTGTATTTATTTGACTCTATCAATCAAAGTTGTTCCTAATTGATATGAACGAATAATGCCATCAATCTCAGTAATGATGTGAACTCAATCAAACTTCAAAAGTGCATGCTCTCCAAGTAACTTGAAAAGTTCGGTCTTATTCTAAATGCAGCAGAGGAAGTTATTCCAATTTTATGTTAACATATTTCCTTGTGCTACTTAGCGACGAAGACCAACGCCTCTCTTCTCTCTCACAAATTTCTTCAGGCAAGTTTTTGAATAAGTATCCCGAGAAATGTGTATTCTTTTTGCAAGAAACCTCTCAGCATCATACAAAATCCTGTTTTTGAACTTTGTACCACAGTATTCTCCAAATGTCCGTGATGTTTTGGTTGAAGAGCATGTGCTAGTGCAGCTCCATCGTAAATTAGTGTTTCGCACATTTCTTCAAACTGTACCGGATCAATGGATTCTTCCAGGATTTTAAGTAGCTGAGATTTCTGACATGATTGCAGAACACCATTTGAGAAAAGAGAAGGTGTTTTTATGTTCCAAAAACTTGTTCACATCTAAGTCTCTGTTTTGACTTACAATGAAATCCCTAGAGAAAATCTCAACATCATTTCTCAAGTTAGAAATCATTGGGAAGGATTTTTTTTTTTTTTCAAAATCAAAGAACTTGGTCCCATTTTTCTGTAATGGAGAAAATACACTCACTTTTGCTTCCTTACTCAAACGTTCTTTCACATGGTTGCTGTACAGTTGTAGGGCTTCTTCTTCAGCACCTAATAGAGCTTTAACTCGCTCTTTATCCATTATAGCCTTAGTGTCCCAAACCTCAAGATCAGAGTTTAGCTCAAAAGGATTTTCCGAATTCAAGAAAGCTTCCTTTTAATGCATGTTTTTGGTCTTGAAACTTGTTCTGGTAAGCAGTATACTGTTCATGGGTGAACAATCCTGTCAGTACTGTTAATTTTGCTCGTTGACTCAAACTCATCTAGAATGCTAACTAATTGTGGTCCAGCCAGCATCCACCTTCTTAGCATGGCTGGATTTTGCAACAGACCAACAGCACCACCATTTCCTTTTATGGCAGCATTGTTTTGTTCATGAGCCTGATCCACAATGAGTGGAGAAAAGGGATTTTTTGTTTTGTGGATAACAAACTGACCATTGCTAAAGTACTTATGTGCACTGGCTGCTGTGTCTTTTAGTTCTTCTAAGACTTTTATGTGGATTGGCAACCAACGAGCAGAGTGGAGATCCATCAAGTAAAACCAAGGTGCTAGTTTCTTCATTATTTCGGTTAACAGTTCATAGTTCCCATCCCTGATCGACCGAACAAAAAATAAGACAAGTATCTCCAAGTTCAACACTAAAAACCAGAATCGAAAAGTTGGACAGATTGAACGTACTGTTTTTAGGTGAATCATTTGGCAAAGAGGATGAACGTTTGAGTTTCTTTGCACTGGCTAGGTTTTTTTCTGTTGAGATTAAGTGCCCACTTTTTATGCAACTTTGCTTTATTTTTTTTAATGTTCCTTCTATACCTTCACCCTCATTTAACTTTTTTACATTCAAACCATGGGGCAATGCACCAAGATTCTGAAATTCTGTTAAATTTTCTCGAAAGCGTCCTGTAGCCAGCACCAACAAGTGGTTTTGCAGTGTGTAAGGCTGAGTAAATCAAGTCTTCATCACTAGATTCTTGACAAATGCAACATTTGGTCCAATCTATAACACAAAGCTCAAGTGGAGATTCAAAGTCAACATTTTCCAGCCTCAGGCGACTTGAAGTCATTTTGAGAATGATTCAATTCTGTCTAATCTACAAAAAAAGAAGGTTAAGTGAGTTATATGAGTATAATTTAAATCAGAATGAAAACAAATGTAAGAAAAAACACACAAAAAAACCAAAAACAAATAAAATTACAAGACGAACAATAAAATTGAGGTAAATAATTTTTAAACTATGTGGACACCTTAAGGTTTAGGGAAATGTAAATATAATACAAAAAATTGTACTTTATAAGAGCTTTTGAACAAAAATAGAATAATTAAAATTCAACCATTTGGAGCTGAGATTCAACCAATTCCAGGACACCAAAATGGTGGCCATAAATAGCCGCCATTTTGGTGTCCTGCATGGATTTTAATGTGGCTCCCTATCTTAAAAGGTCTCTTTTTACCTCATTAATGACCACAATCAGTGGCATATTCCAATCAAAAAGTGCAGTTTTTTTATGTACCAGACGTACTATTCCTGTTAGTGTGTGTTCAAAATTAGTTTTAAACAAGTGAATGGGTTTCAACTTAGTTAAAAAATGAGGATATTTTTCATCCCACCCATTCCCTTCTGAAAGATAGGCACATAAATGTCCAAATTAATATATTTTCTTAAATCTTTGGTGCCAGGGAAAAAGAGTTTGAGTCAAAAAATGTAACTTGGTTTTGTACTAAAATGTACAACTAAAAGAAAACAAATGTACTTATACTATAAAGATCAAATGGAACTTTTCCACCAACAAGGTTGAGTTTGACTTATACTTCTTGTACCAAATGGTGGTTGTGGCCAAGGAAAATGTAAATATTGAATTATCTCCTTTTAATCTTTTTTGACTTACACTTCATTTTCTTGGCACCAAAGCTATATGTTTGACAGTCAAAAATAATACTAAATTATAAAAAATACACCAAAATTGACACGATCATATAAATATAAATGCCAAGAAGCAAATATTTAAATATATTACTTATAAATATTCAAAGTTGTGCAAATTAACTTTAATATGGAGTTATATTAACAAAGGGAATCAGACATGGTTAAAATAAATGCAGATCCTTAATTTAAAAACAGCAAAAAATAGATATAAAAGTAACTGTAGATAGAAACAGAGTACATGAATGTGTGCTGAACACCTATATTCCGAGGTAATGGATTCATAGAGCTCAACGACATACAAAGTGCCTAGTCTGAAGAGGGACGAACAAACAGGAGAATAGAGAAAGCTACATATTGAATAACTTAATGACATATGGTGATCGAGCGTGTACACGACATTTTAGTAGGGAAACCTGAAGGAGGCCTGGTTTCACGATAGGGATTGTATTGAGGTTGTACATCTGGGGGGTGGGGGTGAGTAAGTTTAACTGACGTTCTCTTTTCTTTGTCTTTATACTTGAGGTCAGGATCGAAGCAGCTGGGCCCAACCCTAAAATTAACCCTAAAATTAATAGTTTACTAAAGGCCGAAAAGAAAAAAAATCGCTTTTCTCAAAATTGGCTCTAATGATTTTGATTAATACTCGTATCTTGGCATTGATTAAGATTATAAACCAAATGGCTATTTTCGTTTTCCCATGAAAATGAATTTTATAGTACTTTACAGAGGGGTAAATTTACATATATCCACAACTATTTGAGATGCTAAATACTTATCATTGCAAAATTGTAGTATTATTAAAAATATAAAAACTTTATTTAAAATATATCTTTATAAAACCAATAGTTTCTGAGATACTGGCAAATATATACAATTTTGTGAGATTCAGTTTCACAGAGAAACTACTTAAGCTTTAACGCAATAATTCTCTAAGTCTAATGCCATAAAGTAAGTAAATTAAATAACTCTCTAACAAATTGATGTCCTTTTTCCTCTAACCATTTAGGGGAAATGTTTGTACAGCAATGATCTATATTTATCAATTTAGACTCAATAGTCAATATCTACCTTTTTTATTGATCTAAATGTATAAATGAGGAAGTGAATAGCAATGCGATAGCCATAAGATGTGCAAACTCTAATAAAATATCGAAAATTTTACTGGAAGTCAAAATCTTATGGACCCAATATCGATCTTCTTTTTTCTTCCAAATATACAATTAAATTCTTTAAAAATCAAATTATAAAATTTAAAACTGGGAGTCAAGAAATGTTTTACATTAGCATAACGCAATTTTTGCTCGGGTTTACCAGTGTATATTATTTAGTTTCAGATATATTGCGAGTTTTGAGTAAATATCTCCATTTTTAAACAAAAGAGTGAGAAAGTCCATGCCATTTATTTTTAATATAAATGCTACAAAACACTATCAATCCAAACCCTAATGATATTTGTCCATATCATTGATGCTATGAAACAGTGTATTTAGCTATGGTATTTTCTTCTAAGATCCCCTCCCTTGACTTACTAGTGCACCCAAGCCCACAAAGCAACGTCTAAGTGATGAGTCTCTTACAAGCAGAGCTATTGGTAATACAAATGAGATTAAAGTTTAGTACCCAAACAAGTTGACAACAACAGCAGCGGCTGAGCAACACCAAACACATTCACACTCTGCTTGATTACTTCTGACAGGAAGGTCAGAGTTTTAATCCTAGGTTGGTGCATTGGTATTGATTTTATACTTATGGTTGTCTCACCATCTCTCAATTATAATACAGGCCCCTCACCTCAACCGTCCCTATACTTTATTTTCTGTGATTAGCATAAATACCACTGGCAACTCTTTTCTTGGCTTCAAACAGACACAAATAAAAGTATCTTTATTTTTGTTCTTCCAACCCAATTTTTAATAGATTTAAAAAATCTAATCAACTATTTAAAATACCATCCTTCGACGTTCGTGTACAGGGGCTAATAATTTTAAAATTTCAGCCCTCTGCCTGAGGTAGATATTGTGCAATGCTCGTGAAAGACAGACAAACAAACTCTTCATTTTATTAATATAGATGGATAAACCTTGTGTTAAACTTACGAATAGGCAAACTAAATATATTGTTTCATAGTTGCCCTATCTCATTTATGATAAATATTGATCCACTTAATTTAAAAATAATCTGGATAACCTTTCTCGAGTTTACCTTTTTCATGTGTCCAAGACTTTTTTTTTTCTTGTTTAAAAGGTAATGTTATCAAAACCACAAACTTTTTCTTTTCAGATGAAACCTTGGAAATATCCCCTGTGATAGTAAAAGTGGATAGTCCAAGTTTAGATGAAGATTGTGCCCCAATGCTGCCCACGGGAGACCCTCAAACGCCATCATCTGTAGACATTAAAGATATTTCTCTCCCGATAGATGACACCAACATGGATGACAATAGCAGCACGTCAACAGAATTGTGTGATGAGCCGGACAGGTTCAGTGATTTTGACTCTGAAGAACAAACGAGTATCAGTGAAGCATCATCTAATGTTGTTCCAACTGACAACATATTGAAAATACCATCACCGTCTACAGACACATCTCCTGAATTATCTTCACCGTTTACTGCCTTTAAAGACCTATCTTCATACGGAACAATGGGAATTTCATGTGCTGCCAAAGATGACAGTTCATTAGCATCTACAATCAAAGAAGCTGACCCTATAAAAATTGGTGATGGAAAACCAGTTTCAGTTGATCTAATATTAAAAGAAGAGGAAGAACATCTTACAAGGGATAATAAAGTTGAATTAGGTAGAATTAAAGAATGTTCTAATGTTACATCTCATCTTCCTGAAGAAACCTTTGCCTTGCCTATTTCTGCCCTAGAGCAGACAAGTGCAGTTCCGGAAAACCCTCCTGTTGAAAGTAGGGCCATGATAGTCCAGGTTGAAGGGATACCCAATACTGTTCAAGAAATATTTCCATCTGATGACAGTGGGTTATCATATTCTCAATCACAAGAGAAAATAAACCCATCTATTCAGTTAGAAAAAGAAATTATCAATGATAGTGAGCCGATGTCTTCTCCAGCATTAGAATTTGAAGAGACAAATAAAGTTTCAGAAGATAAGAATAATACGATTCTATTAAATGCGCCTTTTAAATATGAGTTGAAGATTTCACCAGAAAAACCAACTGTTGATGATTTTTCTTCTCTTTCTAAGCTAGAAATTTTAAATTCATCACAAGTGAAGAATATTATTATTGAATCAAAAGAACCAAAAAACATTTTACCATCCAATGATTATGATGTTAATTCCAAACAAAATGTATCTTCACTGAAAATTATTAACAAACCTGAAGAAACAGATATTTTTACAGGTATAGGAAAGCAACTAAATACGCAGATTTCTATGGTTACAAAAGAAATGGTTGTATCACCCCATGGAGATGCACTCTATAGTAATAAAACTAATATTTCATTGCCAATTGATAAAAATAAAAAAATAAAAATTGATGTAATTTTCCCTTTACAAAAAAGTGTCCCAAACAATACAAATTATGTATGTGATATCGAAGAGACTGTTGAAAGGAACGAAAAAAACTCTTTAAATGTTATTATGAGTGACGGGGAAAACCCTGTGGAAGCTATAAGTGAAAGCTCGAATTCAATGTATAATGAAGGGTCAGATTATGGAGGAGTTTTTACACTAGATAAACAAATGACTTATATGAATTATAGTAATTTTGAGAGTGGATCTAATTCAGAAGAATCTAAAGTGACAGAATTGTTGAAAATTAACCATCGACTACAAAATAAAGAAAGAGAGCTCATGACAAGAGGGAAAATGATCGGTTCACAAGATGCAAGGGAAGACCCAGTCATCAACTATGACCAAATTACAGAGTTGCTCGAGTTAGACCATAAACTTGATATTGGGCGTAGAAACAGTGAACGAGCCCTTAAAATTATAAGGGAAAACTTTGAAATACTTCATCGTATTTCTCAGTGTCAAGGGAAAAGGTATAATCAAGTGGATGAAGAGGAGCCCAGTGGACGATGCTTGGAATCATCTGAAGAACTTGCAACACCTACATCAAGTGAAAAAAAGACCGCAATAGATAATCCTTGTCCAGAAATAAGGCAAGACCATCTGCCAGCTCCTACTCAAGAGAGGGATATTCCTTGTACAATATCTGACAATCAGAGACCTATTGATATAGACACTTTTTCTGATCTATCACCTGTAGTTTGGAAACCTACTAGCTTTCAATATTTGTTTTCAGATAATAAAGCTGAACAAGTCAAGTCTTCTCAAGATGAAACCAAAATTATTTCTATTGAAATATCAGGGGCATCAGAGCCTACCGATAGCTTACTCTCCTTCGAACTAACAGCCAAAGACCTACAAAAACTTATAGATGAAACAGCTGTGGTAGCGGGAGTTGGTAATAGTGTTGACCAAAGTTCTCAAGATTCCAGTTTACTAGATTATTCTAACTCAACTAGCGGTGTCTTACAATGTGATAATAGTTTGAATTTGAACTCTTCTACTAGTCCAAACAATGCACCCATTACTGATAATAAACAGATTTCTAAAATCTACTCAGAATGTTATCCATCAGAATGTCAAAGTAATTTTGGCAGAAAGCCATCAACACGTCTTTTTAAAGAACCTTCATCGAGATTACATAGATATGAAAATAAAAGGCGGTCAACTATTCACAATTTGGACCCACTTGAAAGGGATGTAGTAAAATCTTTTTGTTTTCAATCTTCTGGAAACCAAGATGACATTAAACCTTCCTTTATTTCTGCAACTGACAAGAACATTTTAGATGACTTACAAATACACAATAAATGTAATCTAACTTCGGAACACTATGCAAGCATCCCTAGGCATAGAAGTTACACTAAGCTGTCCAATATTTCAAGCCAAGTCGAACCAGAATATACATTCCCGCCTTCACATACAAATATAGCCGAAAAATCATTTAGAAAATCAGATCTTGATATTTCCAAAACTCTTCCAGCATATAAACAAGAAAGAAATACATTCTTGGATAGTGAGGCCCAAACTTTTAAAAAACCTTTTTTATTCGCCTCGACCTTTCCTAATTCACAAAGTCCCTCAAAACCTTTAGCGCAGGAATGCAACGCAGTAAGTACTCCACTTAGTTCAAGTTCATTCTCCTCGCCAAACAGATGGAGCACAGGTACATTTTATTCTGATTTCCGTCCTACAATGACATCCTCAGAACCTTTGGATATTTCAGTTCGTCCATATAGCCTCGGGCTTAGTACTTCCAACACAACTACAATGTTTGATTCAAATTTAGACTCAACAAAAATTTCCACATCATTGAACCCAAATGATGAAACTATTCAAAAGATAACATCTACACCACCCAACATAATAAGCTGTACTACATCTGTGGCTAGATTTCCTGAGTGTGAATTAAATTCTTCAGAGCAACTTAAATATCCTGATTCCAGTAGGAAAACTATTTGCAAAGGTGTAGATAAGACTGTTTGTTCCAATTCATTATCTTACGTCAAACCTGAATCTTTTTACAGAGTAAAAACTAGCAGTAATATAGAACTAGTATGTGATACAGTTTCTACAGTTAAAAAAGAAGATCCAAAATGCAAGAGTCAAGATTATATTTCTCCATCAAGAAATAAAGATATTATTACATCTTTCCCAGCTATCAGGTCATCAACACTAATAAGTCCAACACATCCGGCAAGCAAATTCAATCCCTTCCCTCTTAGAGCTTCATTGCGTCAACCCAAGGAACTTGGAGTGAAATTGGGACTTTATGCCGACTCTAGCAAAAATATTTCTTCCAAAAAAACGTAATTAAAAACTTAATTGGTATTATATATAATTTTAATACCTTTAAATTTTATATTTTACACTCTGTATAGTTTATTAATATTTATTAATTATTGCTAGGCAATTACCAAATATATATATTTTTACAGCAAAATATGAATAATTTGTGTCAATAATATATATAGATTTTAAGAAAAGGTTCTTCAAAATTCTTTTTCAATTTAGGCCACACTTCAAAGATCTAATTTACAGAAATAATGATAATGTAAATATATTAATTATTTCAATATGTTCAAAAGGATAATATGTGATAGACAAATATGTTAGTTTCATTTATGGTAAGCTATCGGTAGCTAGTGGTTATTATAATAAATATAATAACGATTACATAGTTTGAATACAATCAATGAAGAAGAGAATTTCTAGGAAATCATTAAAGTGAAAAATAAAAAATTCTAATTTTTAAAAAACAAAATTTACTACAAAGGGAAAGATGCTTGGTAATATTTATTTGTGTGGTGGTTCTATAAAGTATAAAATAGTTTCCATACTGAGACTTATAGCAAAAAATGTTTTCCCCATTAAGTTTTTTTCTAAATAAGATGTTATTGTAGTCATTAATCTAGTTTGGGAAATGCAACCATAATTTCTAAAATTCACTTGTAATATTTTGTATCCTAGTATGCATTAACCACCACCTTAAATATAATAGTTTAAAGGGCCAGAAAATATCAAACAAACTAGTAACTACTTGTGTTTTTATTTAAGGTAATTTTCAAAACTCAAGTAACATGGATAAAAATACTATTAACAATGTAACAAACAAGTTTAGGCATTATTATTTTTTTTATTTTAACAAAATACACTAAGTATTATGTTAAAAAAATCTTTTTTATTCTTCCTACCATTGAAAAATGTCCTCATAAATGATTAAGGCTACAGCTACTCGTCCGACCCGGCCCGACCCTACACTGAATATGTATGAAAATGGCCAGTTCGACTCGAAATCTCGTGATGAACGCTTGAACATGAGTGATTCTTATAACCATTTAGAGACATTGGTTATACGATGATTTTAATGTAAGTTTGGAAATATCTAATAAGCGAAAAAGGATGCGGGTGCATTGAAAATAAATATTTCTCTCAATTGAATAAAAAACACTAAGAGACGTAAATGTCAGTTTTAAAGAAAATCTTTAACATAAATATAGATCTAGACCATCTAGAAATAATAATTCAATGACATTTTTACTAAAAGAGGTAAAAGTCTCAATTGTCTGTCTAAGACAACCCTAATGTTAAGACTTACTTAGACCAAAAAGATTTAGGGATATTCTACCATACTCTTTCCCAGCTAATGTTAGAAAGTTGGATGGTCCAAAAAGCTATTTATAGTGGTCCTCATTTGGAGAATTTTTTTAAATTATACTCTTTTAACAGCTATTTAAAATATCACTCTCCCCGAAATTACTTGAAATTTGGATACTCCTAGAGAATATTTAGAATAGACCTCCTTCAGCAAATTTTTGGAAATTTAGATGTTTCTAAAAGCTATATTAATAAGTGCTCATCAGAACTTATTTATAGATAAGATTCCCTAAAATGTATTTAAAGATCCAAAATTTTAAAATTGGATGCCCTTTGAACCTGTTTATAATGGTCGTTGTCTGGATTCTTTAAATAAGATGCCCCTAACTATTGCTAAGCTATTGAAAGTAGTCTTTCCACAACACACTTTTGAAAATTGAATGATTCTAGAAGCTAGATGGACTGGTCCTCAATTGGATTTTAAGTCAAGACTACAACTAAATGAAGACAACGTCCGTGGCCTTGTTATTGATTATAAAATAATTTATATCTCGACCTAGTAATTAAATCTTTCACAGGAATATATTTTTCATCCATAAGATTTTTATGAGACAATGAAAATTCCATTAATTGAATGACAGGTAGTCCCCAAATAAAAATGGTCACACAAGCCCCATATGTTCCGGAGATGCGTCTGGGTGTGGGGGGTGGGGCTATATTTTCAAGTTCTGGTAAAATTAAAGGTTGTAGTTTTAATAGTAGTTGCACATCTTCAGGTCAACACATTTCTATTAAAGTTTCCATTTGTCAATTTATACCCATAAATTAGATCAATATTAGATTTGACAAGATATACTATTTCTTATTAAATAGATACTAGATATATCATCCCTTCAAACCTATGACTATATTTTAGAAGCGATTGTTGGAGACCTGAGAAAGACAAGCAACTTTCGAAAGTACATTGTTCTTGTAGAGAAACTGTGCCTTTCGGTACGAACTGAGCAGGGAAGACAATTATGTTTGAACTCTGCCGACGTTAGGGAGACTCGAGTCAGGTCTGCAAGTCGGTGCCAGTGAGGTGTAGCCTAATTAACAACTTGGCTTGGAGCAGTATAACTTGCAATAAACACAGGTGATGTCCACAGTAGATGCCATATTGAATAAAACAACCCACAATGGCACCAAATTATCTAATGGTGGCTGTGAAAGAGGTCTCCTACTGCTTTTCATTTGAATATTACCGTAAATATGTGGTTAAAATTAAAATAGTATTCATTCTAAGGTATTATGGTTGGCCTCTTTATTTACTGTAAAGGATTTATTTAGGAAGTTATGATACAAGTTAAACTAATCGATAGGAATGAGACTCAAACCGGGTACGTTTGCCGACCTCCTATTTATACTCATTTGAATAATAGTGATTAAAGATTAATTTATATTCTAGATTTTGACTAAAAAAAACATACTCCTTTTTCTGATTTTCTGGTATTATAGATAATTGCAATTCGTTTTCAGAAAAAAATATTTTCTTGTGAGGCATTATTTAATATAAAGCTACAAGTGCCACTTTAACTGTTATTTACCACATACATATTGAGTCCAAAGTAGTTAATCTAGCTGATGTTAGCTAATATGTTTATTTTTAGAACCAAACACAAAAATCACTACGACAATAAAATTGGATGTATTTTTGAGACTTAGAATAATAAGAATCTGTTCGTTTTTACTGTTTTACTTTTTTGTATGTACCCTATTTACTATCCCAAACATGCTGCTATTTCTTATATTCCTTATATTTTTTTGAATGAGATGTAGATTTCTAAATATAGAGCGCTAGTAAATATGTGCTGATTTAAATTATTTCTGTTCGTTTTAAATGTTTTCCTTAACAATTTCTAAGGTAATACCTCGTTTAAACGATAGGCAATAGACAACAACATTTATTTTATTTTACAATTTAACATGTTGAGATGTCATACTACATTTAATATGGTTTATCAATATTTTCAATTGAGCAAACAGCCTGTCTTAAGTACGGTACTTCTCAATGTATCTAAAATATCAATCGATTAGAGAAAGAAACCAAAGTATTATTAATTAGTTTTAATCAAAAGTGAAACTGTAGCCTAGCCTGTTTATTAGTAATCTCAACACCCATTCAATTAACTCCATTAATTAGTTTTATATTATATAATTTATATGATACTATTTGACCCATGAGCCCAAGTTAACATAGTTTAGTTTCAGTTAACATATTTTCCTCACGAGGTATTCACTACTAGATGATAATAAATGTTCTGTAAATTAGCTAAATAAGTTTGTAAATTGGTTCGAGCATATATAATAATTTTAAAATGTAAATAACTCAACGTTTATACAAACTACTCAGGTAATTTGACTGATTTTGAGCTCAATTTGATTTTTAAAACAACTTACGTGTTTTGATTGCAGCTTAAATAAATTACCATTAAAAAGTTGATTAAATGTGAGAAAGTAGTATTTAAGAAAAGTTGTACATTTACTTTTACATTGAAAATAAGGAAAGATAAATAAAGATTTTTTTATAAAGGAAATTTAGGATTTTGCCTATTTTTATTATGTACATGGTTTTCTCAATTCTATTTTATTATTGTATAAAAAGTAACAATATATTATATTGTGACTAAAATCAATAATTGTGCTATTTTCTAAGAAATTAACAACATAATTTTTGAGAAAAGTGGTAATATCCAAACACAAACAAAATAAAATAGAATATCATGGATTGAAATTATGCAGGGCTCTTAGCTGAGGTTTGAACTCCAAACTGTTCATTGACCTGTATGTGC
>CABFWB010005927.1:0-12315 GCA_902151455.1 Timema bartmani | reverse complement strand
CTAGCTGAAGTTTAAACTCCAAACTGCTCATAAGCCTGTCAGTAGTTGGTGAGATATTTGTTAATCCCCCTTCTACTCACAAGGTCAAAACACTTTTCACTTTTAACGTAATTGTATGTCCCAGAGGTAATCGTGCTCAATCCTCCAATTAGGAATCCCTCATCGCTCAGGTATCCTCAAGCGTCGATCAACATACTGTGCAGGAATAAGTTGAAACTTAACCATTACAATTGCATCTTGCTGACGTCACAAGTGGAATGGTTGTAGTGAACTACTTGATCGTGAATTGAGAGGCAGAATGCTTAAGCGTTTGCTGGGATATTTCCTTCCGTCCGTACCTTATACGACACGTTATCATACCATCCTTGACTTCCTGACAGCTAGCACAAAACACGTATATGGGTTCTTATGATTTGAAAATGGTAGAATAGAATAGCGGTAGGAGCTAACTCGTTCCCTAGTACGAAGTGTGGAAATTGGCATAAATTAGTTTTCGTATAAATTAGAGAAGGAACCTTTTTTAAAATTAAAGTTCATATCCTCCTAAGGGTACATGGAGGAATTCAGTTAGAACTTAGCCATTTGTAGTAAACAATGATCAAACATGCTTCAATCCAAAGCAGTCGTATTGTTACGTCTCGACTGAAGAACAAAAATGGCGTAATGAGGTTTTTTCAGTAAGGTCGAAGTTTTCACAGTCCATTCGTGTTGTATAGAAGCTGGCACGTTTGATAATCGTACAGTTCCCAAGTATGGAATGGTAGATCCACGGCTGGTCCGCTATTGATTAAGTTAACCATACTGAGCCAATTCAGCTCATCAGCTAAGATATGAGGAATGAACAAAGATATTTTACTCGGTTTGATTTTAGATGTCGTTTCAGAGTTGGCCCTGTGTAATGCGCTATTTTCAATTGTTGAACGAACGAGAACAAGATCCTGTTTATATTTGATCAGTACGAGAGAACAAGACGTAACGGGAGATATACAACAACTATACCTGTCGTAGCAGGTACGCGCACCCCTTCGCGTATCCATCACACTTTTATCAAGTACGTCTCTTCCTTTTTCCATATTGATATATATATTTCTTTAGCAGTGTCGAAATACCTATGGCTCTCTATTGATTGATCTCCACCCATTGATCTCTCAGGTGATTCTCGAGAAGAGACGATTCATGAGTTACTTATTTACCACTCCGTTTTCAGTAATAGTCTTCCTTTGATATGCAGGAGTGAATAGTGTGATAAGGTATATACATTGGCTTGCTTGATAGATATCCTAAGTTCGACTCCGTTAGCCAACGGTCCTGGAATATACGAAGCGTAATAATGATATTGAAAACTGGTCAAGGCAGTATCGAAGGCAGCGGGGTCTCCGATACTTAGTATATCGAAAACGTCATCCATTATTTTCGTAGCGAGTAACTCAAATGCGTTAAATGGAGTTTATTGTCAGTTGTGTGACGCTTTCACTTATCTTTGCTCAATGTTTTGAGAAAGAGCGTGGCGTCTCGTTTTATCTAGTCCGAGTCCTATCTCCGACTCATTTCAGGTGCGGGCCTAGCGATACAATCTCGTTCCTAAAGTTGAAGGTATTTCCTCGCTCGTTAACGAGTCGTACTAGGCCTGATTCAGAATTAATTTTAGATGAGGTCGCTTGCAATGGACACTAAAATATCGATGACTATTTCAAGATGGGTTGACATAGGGCTATAGGCTTTTTCTATCTATGCCAGACATAATCTCGAATCGCCAAGCACATGTTGAGAGATAATGGTAGCCTGATAATCCTTTTCAAGATGGTCGATACAAATTTGAAACATGTCTATGACGATCATCAACACGGATATGACCTTCCAAAAGTTTGGGGAAATGTGCCCGTTATGCTGTAAAAACAAATAAGATATTCTAGTCTTGAGTAAATATCAATAAATCAACAAAGGACTTCATCACTGTGGATTCGATACCTTGCTCTTACTTGATTAATAAACTTACAGACCTTGTTCGTGATATGATATGTCGTTTGTATCTGGTTATTCAGGCAAAAACAAACATACAATTAGGTATGAAAATGTACCATATGCATTTATGCCTATGTCACATGGAGAATAGCTACCCGTACCTGTATAACCTTTAAATGCAATGGATATGGAAACATCATAAAGTGATATAGATGCAAATTTAATTACTGAAGGGTATTGTCCTGAATCTAACGATAAAATGCCTTACCTCAATGAACAAGCAGATTTTATTGATCAAGTTCGTGACTTGCGACTGTTGAAACAGCAAGTAGAATTTAATGATTTAGTTTCTGACTTGTGGTTGTCGAAAGAGCAAGGAAATCTTAATGATTTAGTTCGTGACTTGCGGTTGTCGAAACAGCAAACAGAGCTTAAGGATTTAATTGGTGACTTGCGGTTGTTGAAACATAAAGCAGAGATTAATGATCTAGTTCATGACCTGCGTTTGTCGAAACAGCAAACAGAGATTAATGATATAGCTCCTGACCTGCGTTTGTCGAAACAGCAAGCAGAGATTAATGCTTTAGTTCGTGACATGCGGCTGTCGAAACAGCAAGCAGAGATTAATGATTTAGCTCGTGACCTGCGGTTGTGAAACAGCAAGCAGAGATTCTTGGTTCTAGGCCTAAACAATGGAACCTTTTAGCTCAAGGCACAACAATTTTAAGTTTTAGAAATATAAACAAACTATTGTCTAAATATTTTGAAAGGTGCTATTCATTGTGTGTATGTTCATAAGTTAATGGATTAATGCTGGAACTTGGACTCCAACATAATCATGGAATGGCGTCTCTACATAGATTCATCCAAAGCTAGCCTGAAAATAGTTTTACTTGATAATACCATAAACCTTGATCATGCAGCTGGAATGAAATACACATAATTAGAGTATGAATACACTGCTAGAAAGAATAAAGTATACAAATCACACGTGGAAAGTTTGCAGTGGTTTACAAGTTGTAGCTTTTCTTCTTGGTCTACATGATGGCCTTACAAAGTACTGCTGTTTCCTTTGCCTCTTGGATGGTCGAGATACAAGACACCATTATTTATTGAGATAATGGATGAAACTTCAACACTTTGTAGTTGTTGCCGTACAGCAGCCTTCCTTGGCTGATCCTAGGAAAATCATTTTGCCTCCCCTTCATATAAAGCTTCAATAAATTTTTTTGTTTAAGTACCAGATAACGAAAGAAATATTTCCTTATTTGAGTAAAGGAGGGGATATTTAGTAGCCCTCAGATAAGAAAAAAGCTTAAAGACCCGATATTTGATGTTAAGTCAAATAACCTTGTAATAGCTGCTTGAATGTAATTTAAGACTGTTGTATCCGGATATTTAGGTAATTAAAAGGGATCTAAAATACATTAATTTGATGGAAGATCTTTTAGACAACATTGGCTGTAGGATTTTCTTTCTTACATTCCCCGTTGATTTTTGTTTCTCTCTAAAAATTTGGGTTCTGTTAGCGATGAACAGGGGGAAGTTTTCACCAGGACATTTTAACTATAGAACAAAGCTACCAAGGAAGATGGTATCTTGCAGTTATAGGAGCCTATTGCTGGTTTCTGTCTAGAGAGACTGATGAAACACCGTACAAGCGGAAGTCTACAGCAACGTATTTACATAGGCCTAAGTAAAAGTGAAGAATAAAGACAATTTGAAACCTTAAAGGGATTTTATAAATACTTTTTAAAACTTTATAGTTTAATTACCTTGTATTCTCTTGTTTGAAATTATAATTTATCGTAAAATAACTGCAATGGACTTTAGAATGCAGCTGCCTTTATTTAGTAAAATAATATGATATTATACAACATAACTGTTACATTATCTAATAAACATGATGTGATGGACAATTTCTTTCTTCTTCATTAAGTTAAGCACACATAAATTAGATGCCACTTGCCAGATATATCAAGGAAAATAATATTTTTATTAGTAGGTTTAGTATTGTTTTAGTTTTAGTGTAGTTGTGATTATAGTGTTTTAGTAGTGTTGTGTAACACACATAGTTTTTTAAATTCTAACTACGTGCCTTATTTCTTATTATTGTCTCTGTTTACAAGATCAGTAATGTCTGTTTTGGTTTCAATTTTAATCTTAATCTTATATTTTTATTACTTCTGTTTTTAACTACCTCTGCTGTCGTTATTGTAGACTTCTAGCAACTTCCATAACCTATCTTATGTGATTCAATAACTTATATTTATATTTTGTAAGTTACCACCCGCATCTCACCGATCTTGTTTCTCCTAGATAAATATTGCAGTTTGATAAAATCTAGGGGACCCATACTTTTGAGAATTACTTATTTTTTTAGTCTAATTTCATTGCAAACTTGATTTTGTTTGCTTTGGATGTTTTATCTATTATTTATATTATAGTGTTTTTATACGTTTCAGTAAATCTAACTTTAAAACTTTAATAATAAATTAATAACTTTCCAGTTTAATAATAATAATGTATTAATGTTTGATATAGTCGTGAGAGGAATAAGAGAGAGAGAGAGAGAGAGAGACGGTAGGTGCGAGTTGGTAAACATACCTGCCACCATTTAAAAATGTTGGTATTCCAATCTAGTTTTTTAGTCTTTTTTATTGCAAAAGAGGTGAATATAGGACGGGTAGACTCCCATCCTATTACGAGCCATGAACATAATTCAAACACAGTTGAAACAAACTATAAAACAAGAAAAACAACATTTCACAACTCGTCAGCTATACTAAGACCCATTCTCATTCCAGGGTGTAGGACCTTTCCATCCTTTGAGCCTTCTTTATCCCTTCGGGGCATTAATGAGTACAAAGAGGATGATTTACTGAAAGTTCTTCTCAATTGTTACTTCAAAAGTTCTGCTAGTCGTTCAAGATTTTTGGCACCATTTTGAAGGTGTAAAGATTCTATTTGTATGATCATTGACTCAGACCAAGCCAATCTGTAGAATCATTGGCTAATATCATACGATCATTAGCTGATATCAGGCCTACCTTTATGATTATTAGCTAAAAATATAATTATTGGTTGCCAAATTTATCGATATTTATGTAATTATTATGAACAAAAACTACAGGCCACATTTATTTTACAAACGAACTTAATCATTGTTTAGAATGAAGGTGTAAAAGTAATTTGAAGAATATGAAATATAAATTATAATAAACTAATAATCTTAATAATATCTCTGGGTCTTTCGCCAGCACACACAATCGTAGAGGAACTGGTATTGGTAAGTGACCTTGCTTTGCCCTTCTACTGAACCAAATATATGTTATACAAGCGATCTCTCACTATCGATATAGATGACTTTCACCTCAAATCGACCCGGCCTCCCAGAGCTGCCTACTGCCAGATGTTTCACTGTGGTCGCAGTGAGCCAGGATCGACCAGGTGTTGTACACAGGTAACAATTCTAACAATGGGGGGAGTGACTTAAAAATATTAATAGTACTAGTCTTTCTACGACTACTACTACTTCCTGAGGAATAGTAGGTTCAATGAACGAAAAATATTGGCCTGACAAGGATATAATTGCAATACAAATGATTCTTGTACCATAATGTAGGAAAACGTGAAATTTTATATGTTTTAGATGTCCACCATCATATTCGTAGGGAAATTTCACCATCTTTGAAAATGGTGGCAAAAAAGTGTTTTCCCAAATATATCATGAATGAACAATCGTATAAAAAAATGTTTCAGTTAAATATACTTCCTTATAATATTATCTCTAAGAAAGGTCCTTGACAAATTTTGCCTATAGCCAACCCCTGAGCCACAATTGAGGGCTAAAGATCACCGCTACATACAGCTATGCAAATTAGCTATCTGATTTATCGTAGGCTATAACTGTATTTAATAAAATATAAATTTTAGTTTTAACTTCTCTTCTTTTTTGTACCTTGTATATATGGTAGTTACACGCATCCTTACAGCTGCTAAATAAGTAGAGATTGTTCTTTGTTTGTTTCAGAAGTGATTCTGAATTAATGTAAAGTCCATCTATGAAGCCAGTTAGTGGCGAGGCACATCAGTGTGCTTTATCCAAATACCTTTTGAATAATAGCAATTCAATTGTGGAATTGGGTGAAAAGGGTGTCTAAGCTATTTTCAATGCTGCTAGTGGAAGAAGTGTATCTATTAATGTTCAGCTAGGTCAAAACGTTCATCAAGATTATAGAAAATACATTTATAACTAAAGAAGAATTGAAGATCATAAGAATAGGAATCGAAATGAAGACGATTTAAGAACATCTGCGTACATGAAATTACGGTCATCTGGTTCTCATGTAACAAATCCAAAACTGTGCATTTTCTATGGGGAAAAAGACATTTTGGATCCTCGTCATATCAAGAGGCTTAAGTCAGAAGTCATAACTGTTCACTCAGTCGAATACAATATCATAAAGATTTGTCATGATAGAAACTATGATTGGGGACTAAGCTAGAAATGTAGACAGAAAATTTTCTCTATATTCTTTCCAGAAAATTTTCACTTACCATTTCCTGTTGATTAATTTCAACTGATTAAATGGATAATAATAATAGTAATAATAATTAGTTGTAGTGATGGTAGTATTATTATTATTATTAGTAATAGTAGTAAGAAACACCTGCTTCGGTGGCCACACGGTCCAACGCGCTACTCTCGCAATAGTTTAGACTTCCGATGTCAGGGATATCGGGGTTCGATTCGGGTGCACGGAGTTAGGTTTTTTATAAAAGATTTTCCACTCACTACCTATCCAAACTAATTCGGGTGCAGTTCCTATAAATTCAACCTTCCTTTACCTAATACATTAGCGTAATTAGTACATAGGCCTATAACCCGAACGTGTAGTAAGATGCGGTGCTAAAAATGTAACTAGTAAAGAAACAGATAAATGTGAGCCTTTGTAGATCCGTTATGTTAATAAATCATACTTAATTTTTTTATCATCAATAAGTTAACTAAAATCATTCTAAGGCTGGCCCAATATTTGTCTCTCCCCTATCGTCCGTGCTACCTGTCTACCCTTTCCCCACTTGCGTTCACCTTCACCCTTCTTATGTTGTTGTATTTACATTCAAAAAAACTTTAAAATTAATTTGTAAGTATTTTAATCTACGAAATTTAATTAAATACCCACTCGTCTCTTAACACACCTCCACCTCCATAATTTGAGCTCTCCAACGCAAGCCGCAACTGCGGAAAATTTTCCAATTCAAAATTTCTCGGAAAATTTTAATCTCTAGACTAAGTGTCATAGGAAGAGTCAACACGACCATTTTAGGTTTACATATTGCGGATGCTGTTTATCACAGGATATATTCAACAAACTTCCGTCCAGGGAAAGATATTGCCAAACAGTTATCTTATGAAATAAAAGGAGACACAGAAAACCAAAGCCAGAAAACAGTAGGAAGGACTCCAGTCACCATCATAATCGAAGTCTTCCGGAGAGTCTGTGGCATTGCGTTTTTGAAAAGTTTGAAGATGGTCAACAAACACTGCAAGATTTTTCTGATAATATGAAAGAATTCTTAGATGGGGCTGACTTACAGCCATACACAACAAAACATATTAAGAATCTTCTAGAAACATATGAAAAGAATATCATTATAGGGAATATTTTTGGAAAAGAACGTAGTGACATTTAAAGATAGTGCAAAATCAATACGTTGTGATTTTTACCAGCAACCAAAAGAAGATGACGCAGGGAAATAAAATGCAAAGAACGGTAAAGGTGGTGGCAAAGATCATGAGAAAATAAATTAAAGAAAAATTTACACCTTCGGATATGTACATTGATCCAAACAATTGTTCAGTGGAGACTGCTCTTAATTTTCTCAATCCTTCTTTAGGATTGCTTCTTGCCTCTACCATACCTGATAAGAACTTGTATCTTGTAGTTGTAGCTGCTGCTCTTGTTCAGGCTCGGGTACAAGCATGTAGCCCAAGGGCAATAATAGTACCTATTAAACTAGATTTAGGTATTTAAATGCACCATCACTATGGTTCTCGCTTTTTGTTGACACTCTTCATAAGCTTGGTTTTTGTTATTCTTATCATGAAGTAACAAAATTTGAAAGATGTGCAGCAGAACTAGCTTATATTCTGAATTCATATTCTGAAATTGTATGAACGTATCAAAAACCTCACTTTTGTACTTTATAAAATAAACAAAACTCTATGTGGTGTGGTCATCCTTAGATAGCAAAAAATAACTAGCTCCTCCCAGTGATGTAACCGGCATTTTCCCAAATATATTAGTTTGTATAAACTCACCAGGTTTACTTGCATAAGGACTAAGATTTTCCTCAAACGGCAGTCAATGTGTCTTACCAAATTTACACGACTCACGAAACATCTTGTCAATATTGTTCGCCTTTAACCCCAGTAATATTTCATGACTTGCCATGGTCTTGAAGCTATTGATGCCTGGATGTCCCAGTCACTGATGCTATAACTTCACTGACTCCTCAGGTGAATTTGCTTGCTCAGTGATTATACTCTTAAAAAGCATCTTCTAACATTTATTCACCATTTTAGTTCCCATTACAACAGCTAGATTCTGTCCTGGAATCTGTAATTTGATTTTGCTTTCATCAAAAATCACCTTGAACTGTTTACTTGTCACTGCTCCTGATGAGAATATATTTTCCTTAAGATTAGTAACATATAACGTATTTTCAAGTGTGCGAATCACCCACTGTCCATTCACGATTGCTAACACTTCCACAGATCCGATAACTTCAGCTTGAACATATGAATTATCTCAAATCAGTAAGAAACTCAGATCATCTATTGGTTTTAGAACAGAAAACCACTCCTTATGATATGTCATGCGTTTTGACGCAGCAATGTCAGTCAGCCATGCGGTTTCAGATCCAGAAGCAGAGATGTTTTTCTGTTTAGCACTCATAGCAACATGCCTCGACTCGTCCTTGCTTCGATCACTGTTTTTCGCTAGCCAGTTACGGGACTGTTTTTTATATGACCCGTTCGGCCACACTAAAAACATTTTATATTCTTCTTACCACTCAGTTTTCCGTGATTCTCTTTCTTTTCGTATTTGTAAGAGGTTGATTTCTCAAATTTTCGTGTTTTATTTGAACGTTTAGGGCCGCAAACGCTGTGACGATATCATCGTTTGTATAAGCCAATTCTCTTTCCTGAGAAGTCGAGAGGTTAGGTTCTCGAATGTCTGCATTTCCTCAGCGTATGAATCCCACGCAATTATAAACGCGCTGAAGCTGCTCGGCAAACTCTCGAGGGTTTTGGGTATTTGGTTTACGTCGGAAACGGCTTCACCGACGGCCGCTAATGAAAAAGTCATTGAATCGATCATACTTATATGCTGAGTGAGACTATCGTTTAGATTCATCCTATAGTTGAAGAACTGCTGGTTAAGACTAAGATTATTTACAGAACTGCGTTGTTCATAAACGTTCTTGAGGCGAGTCCCCATCTGTGCCAGCGTCTTGCATGCAATGACAGTTTGCAGTTGACTATACACAGGTCCTGTCGAAACTATCAATATTTCTTTTTAGTCCCTGTCGTTCTATGCCTTAAGCTCCTCAACTTCAGTTGCTGCTTGTTTTTCCGTCTTGGCATTGATGATGTCTATAATTTTCTCCGAACGAAATAATATTTCCATCTGAAATTTCCAAAGTTGGAAATTATTACCATTAATTTTCTGAATGTGGATATTCTTGACTTTATCCATCTTTGTAAGTAACCTTTATGCTCTTTTCACACAAACAAATCGGTCACCGTGAAATTCTTTAAGCACTCATAAGGATTAAATTATCATGACAGCGTTTTAGTATCCGTTAACAACGTGCGAACCTTTCTAATGTTTGTCCTTTATTAACTAGCACAGTGAACAGCACTACTGGGCCCATGACTTGTTAATATTTGGAGTTATAAATTATAAGCCGTTCATATCAAAATGAATTGATAAAAAGTAGATCACATTGTAAGTTTAACTGATGCCATGTACAAACAAGCAAGACTGGGAAGATGGAAGTGACATAGGTCTAGTAGCATACTTTACTTGATATGGACAAAGCAAAGACTATGTGAGTCATGTACTCAACAGAAATCATTGCTTCAGGAAAGAAAGTGACTAAAAGAGTGTACAAAGGTTAGGAAAATGAGTCTCCGTGAAGAGTGAGAGTGTTCAAATAAAAGTTTTAACGTCTTTCTTCTAATCCTTCTGCAATGAAATACCGCTCCTTGAGGGTTTATCTCCAAATAATGGAATGGAAAGGTATTTCTTCCCAAATAAGTCCAGAAGTTTGGGGATGGCAACTTAGAAAGGTGTATGTACTTCCATGTGATGATGGAGATGAAATATGCTTCAGATAATATTTTGGAAGGGATTTAGTGTAAATGCAATGGGGATTGTGGTACACTAAGATCGTGGAAAAACTTACAAATACTCAGGAGACAAATCTCACACCATCATTCTTCACGAAATCCTCGGTGCCAACCCCATTTTTTCGTATCTCAAACCAGCTGTCTTTCCGGGCCTCGAACTCATCCCCACTCAGTAAAAAAAATAATTAAGGATAAATTACGTAGAATTTTTAAACTATAGGAATCTTGGAACGAGAATAAATCATTAAAGTTCAATGTAAAATGTTCAAGTAAATAAGTAAAAACATTATTTAAGGTTTCTTCTTTAAGTCGTCCAATGGTTTAAAACTCTGGCAGCTATTTGTTGACATGAAAAATCTGATTGTAATAATATCTTGTTTTAAATAAATATTCACTTAACCCTTTGGACGCCTCTGACGTCGGCTCGCACCTTCTGTACACCTCATCAATAAAGCTTTAATAGTCCCACTTAAGGGTGGTGCAATTATGTCGTCTCTCTCGGTGCTCAGTAAGTTGCTGATTGGTCGAATTAATGCCTTCCTTCCACCGCAATGGCCTACTTGAATTTATTTTATAAAATTAGCAATACATGTGAGCTATAATTTAGTCTTGCCGTTTAAAAGTTTTAAAAATAGATTCAAGAATAAATTATTATTGAATTTCATTGCAACATTACAAAAGGATAAATTAATATAAGCTTTAACCATTGATCTATATACTATACTGGATGGACATAAACACACCCGTTGCAATGGAACAAATCGTGACGCTAAAGTTTGTCGTCTGCTTGCTAGCGAGGGGACAGATTTAACAGAATCTTTCAATGTTCTTGTGCAAAAACGTGTGTCTAGTGAATGAAAACATTTAAAAAAATAGTGAATTATTCTACCCCATTTGACTGAGACACATTCACATTAAAGGATATTAAATTCAGTTTTAAAGGTAATACTGTACAAATGAAAATAAAATCTTTAATATATTAAAATATGTAGCTAACACCCATTATGTTTACATTCTGCCAAGACTACAATACTATATTTAAAATTGGTTATTAGCTTATATAATGATTTCAGAAACACTATTATATCTTAAGTTCGATAGCTAATATAAAAAAGGTAGCTTCAAACTTCATTACATCCGTTTGACTGACAAATTGTGTGTAGTAGTATTACATTCAAATTTATCATTTAGCCTATAGGTTAATATGAAGTATTAATTTATTACAATATATTTAAAGTTCCCTCTTAGCTTATATAACTTATTACTTTTAGAAGTCATATTATATTTAATGTTCGATTACTATAATGAAATAAGGTAGCTTAAAACTTAATTACATGTGTTTGGATTGCAAAATTTGTGTAATAGTTTTACATTCAAACTATCATTTAGATCATAGGGCTTGTAGGAAGTACAGTAGTCTATTACTATATTACAATGTTTTTAAAGTTTGCTCTCCGCTTGTATATTGCTTTTAGAAACCATGTTATATTTAATGTTTGATAACTAAATTGAAATAAGGTCGCTAAAAACCTGATTAATTTTGTTAGAAGGACAAACTTTGCATATACGTCTTAGTTTCGAACGATCATAACTTAAAGGCCTGCAGAAATTATTATTATTTTAGCCTAAATCAACTTATTTAATGAAATAATGTATGGATGTTGAAATAAGTTATGCTCTTCAAACCTTTTACTAAACAATTTATTAATTTAACTAATCATACATTGATATATATTTCATATATTTATAAAAATTAGCGAACGATGCTGAAATGCCACATTGGCTGGTATGTGTGTATGAGAGAGAAAGAAATACCCGAAAGTTCTCTTCTCTCTTAGACAATGGTATGCAGATGACAGCTCGAAAATTTCAGCCACAGATGTCCATCCAGTTTTATTATAGAGATCAATGGTGTGTAGGAGAAAAAA